>VXAY01007011.1:1775809-1834416 GCA_013399855.1 Oxyruncus cristatus | reverse complement strand
TTTTTTTTTTTTTTTTTCCACGAGAGTTGGAAATGACGGGAGCGAGGAGCATGAAGACACCCCAGGAGATGGGTGCATCCGCGCACCTACCCGTCCACTTTGCTTTGCTCCTGTGCAAACACAAATTTTATGTTCCCAGAGACCTAAAAGGTCGACGGCGTCCCGGCGGGGCGGTCGGAGGAGGGAGGCGGCTCTTCCTCTACAAACTTTCCCTGTCCCCTCCCTCGCCGCCTCTCTCCCTCCTCTTTTCTCCTCCCTGCTCCTCTCGGCTCCCCGTCGGCGATGGCTGAGAGGCCGGGGAGCAACGGGACAGCAGCGCTGCCCGTCTGGTCCTTGCCCGGTCCCCGCGGCCGCTCCCAAAGCGACATCTCCTCCTTCTCCTCCTCCCGGAGAACCTGTCTGCTGCGGTCCGTCGTGGGCGGCTCAGGTAAGGGGGAGGGAGGGAGAGACCCCAGAGCCGAGCTGAACTAAAGAATTGGGGAAAAAACATCCTTCTCCACACCCTGTCCAGCTCTCCCAGACCCAGGACTCGGTGGCCAAAGTGTGTGTCTCTGGTTTATGTGGCGCTTGGCTACTCCTTGAGATGATGTTCAGAAAGTTCCTGTCTTATTATACCCGTGTTCTCACACCTCAGTGAATCCTGATAATGCCATGGGTCCCCACCCACTTGACAAAGCATCTTTGACTGCAAGGGCAGAAAAGTCCCAGGAGAGCTTCAGGGTGTATTGCGGGGACATCAAAACTTCTCATCCTGCTGGTTCACACATTACACTTCAGCTGCGTGTTAGAATTTCACCCCATGCATTTTTACCTGTTTCTTGATTTTCATTAGTGGGTGAGGCAAAAAAAATATGTAAGTCAGTATCCCGCCGTTTTCGTTCAGGAGGTAACCACTGCAAGTGCACACGGGATGATTTGGGGGTGGAAGCTGGACCTTTGGGACAGAGTAGGCTTCCTGCAGGATTCAGAGTAGCTCTGTTGTGTTAAATGAGAGGAAGTGAGGGCCCTAGTTTACAGTGCAGATATTTGAAAGTGGCCAAAGTGCCTGAGCTGTACTTTACTCAGTCTGTTTCCTGAGGTAAGGCATTAAGGAAAATGAAATTCTGGTCTCCACAGGGCTGAGTACATTTTGAAAATGTGCGTTTGCCTGGTTGCCACTCAGACCTGTTCTATTGACTAGAACAAGGCTGTAGGCATATACATCCCTGGTGATGTAGGTACTTTGGATGCACTCTCACACTACTGCACAGAACTACACCACCATCAGGAAAGCTCCAGAATGCACTGAGGGACCTCTTCTGCTGCAGCACAAGTAAGGCAGTGCAGTGCGTGTTTGAGTCTAAAATGGACCACAATGTCCTCTTATGTTTACTCCTCAGGGAGTCTTAAGATGAAGCAGACCATGTGCTTTGGGAGGCTCAAGTATACAGGCTGTGCCTGCCTGATGAGGAGAGAGGGAATGAAAACTTGCTTAGTCACATAGGAGCAAGTAGATTCAAGTTGTGCGGCCAGAGGCTGCAAGCAAAAACAACTCTATATGACAGTTTCTGAATGATTTTTTGCTCTACCTTTTTCTGTGTCTACTTAAAAGTTAGTCCAGTGAAGGACATTTGGGACAGGGAGGAGAGAAGACATTCCGGTGGTTTGTTCAAATCAGAAAGGGCTACTTTTAGGTGTAAGGTGTGTTTCAGCACTGCCTGGAATGATGTTGCATGAACAATGCCCTACAACTTGATGTGTACACCCCTGGATCCAGAGGGATTGACACAGAGGGATTGTCACAGAGCTTGACAGGACTGAGACCATGTCAATGTTAGACTATGTTCCTTGTTGGCTTACCTACAAAGACTACTAACAATGAGCTGGGTTCATGATGAGAAACTGGCAAATCCAATGGAGGTAAAATGATGATGTTTTCAAATATGTGTTGTTATTTGTAGTTTCTTACACACAGCATTTAGGCCTCCCTGTTGCCCTTCTAGGTTTTTGAGGATTTGTCACTTCCTGCCAGTAAGTGACAAATGCTGCTTTCTCTGGTTTTTATTTTTTTGACATATTTTCTTTCATTCTGTATTTTCTCCATTGCTGCTTCCTGTATCTTTCTCCAGCTGCTCATTGGACGCAGCAAAAACACTTACATGCTGCCACACAAGTGTTGATTCTCCCTTTAAAAAGGAAAGTAC
This sequence comes from Oxyruncus cristatus, assembly GCA_013399855.1. NCBI lineage: Eukaryota > Metazoa > Chordata > Aves > Passeriformes > Cotingidae > Oxyruncus > Oxyruncus cristatus. The sequence goes on along the minus strand of VXAY01007011.1, from coordinate 1,832,233 downwards.
GCATTAAAGATGCAAAGCTGTTTAATTTTTAATGTGGTGGTTAGAGAATTGGCTTTATATTGAGGTGCCATTAAAATAACCTGCTTTTTTATTCCCCTACTAACCTAGAGAACTACTGTAATGGGGACAGAAATGTGAAGCACTTAGAGAAACAATGAGAGTCATTATTTTTGCTTCTACCTTTTTCTCTATCCGTACCATTTGATTAAAGTAGATCACTCATTTACATCAGATGTTACCTGTGCTCCAGCTGCTGCATTTATAGAACAACAATTTGCATTTTAAATAATCTGCAAAATGTTTGCTTGCCACCTGTTCCTGGGCTGAATCACTTGCAACTGTTGAAGTCACAAGTTGCAGTTTCTGTTGCATATTTGTCTTCATTTTCTAGATCCTGACACCAGTTCTGCTGAGAAAACGCTGTTTTCTCTCACTCCATCAGGGATGGGTTGGTACCCCATAGGTGGTTCATACTGTCATTTATTTTACCACCTCCTGATTCACCATTCTCAATGCAGAATCTGTGAAGAGGCAATATTTTTAGAGACCCTTCTAGCTAACAGAAATATAATAGATTTTTTAAAGCAACTTTGTCAGTGGCTCATAAAATTCATTTGTTTGTTATTCTAGTTCAGTACTATATGTATCTTGATAGTGCAGTGCACCCACTGGTTGGGTGGTCCCCATGTTTATGCCGTCTGTGCTTTCTTACCACCAGTCCTTCTTCTGCTATTCTTACACACTGACAGAAGCAATTTCCTGGTATCACTTTACAGCATCTCACTTCATTAGCTGCCGTCCAGCATGTGAGGACAATATATTTTCAGGACTTTCTTCTTAAAACTGGCCTTTTCTTTTTGTCTTAGTGGTAGAAGATTACCTAATTTCTCTCTCTGGGCTCTCACCTCACCTATTATTTTGTCAGAGCTTTACCTTCCAACTCTTTTTTTATTTTTCATAACCCCTAGGAGGAATAAGGTGACCCTCATCATGAGTAAAAGCGGCGTGGTCTAGAGTTTTGATTTAGACCCTAAAAAGTGTAATGTCAGCAAAGTTCAAAGCTGGCATACCTTTAGTTTGCTGTGGCAGGCATAGCCTGTGCATCACTTCAACATCGTGGTATGGCCCACCTGACAGCTGGCTGGTTTGCCAGAGCATCTAAAGGAGATTGGTGAAGAAAAACTTACTCTCCTAAATTTCAGAGTAACACCAGAGCCACTTGAAGAAAGCTGCTTGAATTACATACCTTTAAGCAGCCTTCCATATTTAGTGACTAGATTTAAACCCACCTTAAAGGTGGATCAAGTTAGTCAAGTTTCTTGGTTTGCCCAGCATAGATGGGGGCTGAACTGCAATTGAAACGAAGACCCTGTTCAGATGCTTTCCCAGAGCTCTTCCAAACTTTAGATTAGGTGGTTATGGGGCTGAAGGTAGCTCTCAGCATGAGTGGTGAGTCCTGGGGTGCAGGGTGGAGGAGGTGTGCTGTTTCATATCAGCCACCTCTGTGCTCCAGTTGCGAGGCGGAGACGGCGGTTCTCTTTGTGACAGCCCTCAGGCATCAACCTCAGCTGCTGCGGTGCCCGTTCTTTATCTTCATGTCCGCCTAGACAGTTCTCAGTTCGCTCTCTTTTTAGTGTTGTGGGTTTTGCTATACAGCCTTGCATTTTGTTCCGAAGGCAGTGAGGTCTGTGGTAAGGCACATTTGGGTGAAAAGGGAACTTTACTGCTCAGACCAGAAGTCAAAAAACCACCCATCTCTACTCTGGGATTGACACTGTCATATTGCTGCAGTTCCTCTTGAGGTCTTGCTCTTTAGCAAGAAGGAGAAGTTTCAGGTAATTTGTTCCATTAGTGAGAAATGCACCTTCGAGATAGAGAGGTGAGCTCCTCACATATGTTTCCATTCCTTTCATGGGGTTTTTTTGAGCCTTTCTGACGTCAGACAAAAAAAAAACCTACCTGAGAATTCAGACAGCAATTCATTAATACCTCAGGCTATACCCCAGACGTTGGTTTGCAGAAAAGAGTGAAAGCCTGATTGCAAATGACAGTCCTGCCTCAAAACTTGTACATGTCAGGATTATTTATGTAATAATCTGCTTAGACCATTGTCCCATAATGTTAAATTCCATCCTGGTCAACCTTATATGTAACTTCAGAATGATGTTGAGGAAAAATCCAGGAATCTTAGAACATTTTGTACTGCATACATGCAGTATACATTTTGTACTGCATACATTGACAAAGTTTAAGTCTGCCTGAAAACCAGGTTAGTTTATAGGATAGATGTGCATGCAGGGAAGAAGCGTGTGTCAGAATATAGTCAGCTGTTTCTAATATGAGTTTATACCATAATGCATGCTAAATAAGAACCTGCCTGTTTTATACTGGACTAAAAGATATTATTTCACACCAACTTTTGCATAATAACTGGAGTAGGTTCCTGTTATTAGACTAGCCTGATTAAGTGTGAAGGGCAAACCTTGGGAGCACTATGGTTTACAAATACAAACCATGTATTCTGTATGTCACTGACACGTGACCCAGTTTCTGAGACAAAAACTTCACAGTCATATATTCAAACTTGGGCTCAGGCTTGAAAAAAATAAATTTCTAAATGTGATGATATGGTTGGCTAAGTAGAGCAAACATTTGCAGCATAGGCTTTAATGTGTGTTTTGCAGCAGCTAATCAGTAGCTGAATGGGGGGATCTGTTCAGTGTTTTGCTGCTGTGTGTGTTTTAGTTTCTCAAGGCCCTTTGGCATTTAGCACTTCCTGCTGCTGTGTGGCTTCTAGTAAGTAACTATTTTATATCAGACCACGTCAAGTATGAAGGCTGAATAATTGATCTAAAGAGTAGCTGAAGAAAAATTTTGCTCCTTCTCTTACTTGAATGTAAGCAACTTGTTAAAAAGAAAGTATTTGTTTTGGTTTTAAAACCTAAACAAATCATTAATCAAATCCATCGTTAGCATAAATAATTAATCTTTCTTCCCTACCCCATGTCCTTCTCTTTTTGCCATTATTTCCTGAAAAAGCAGACACAATTTAAGGTCAAAAGGCTGGGGACAGTTGGCAGATTTTTTTAAAGGTTGGTGAAGAATTTAAATTTTTATTTGTTTTTGCTTTTTGAAGTCAGAATTTTTTCAGTGCCAGAAATGCTGTAGGATGTCAGTTTTCAGTAACACCAGTGTTAGTCTTGTTTCTGAATTTTTAGTAGTTCTTATAGAATATGCTTTATCATAAGGCAAACATATCTTCAGTAATAAACTTTTCCTTTCTTTTCCCCTAGCATTTTACCTGGCATGTTGCAGGTAAAATTATTTTTTCTCAGGTACAAATCAATTGGCACAAAAGGGAAAATATCTAGAAGAAAATAGAAAATCTTGACTTCAGTGTTCCGAGTTCAACCGCTTCTCACTTTATTTTTGAGCTTGTAATTTTTAAATCCCACCACAACAAGGTTTGCTCTTGCTTTTCATTCATGTGGAAAGCACTGTGATCTTCCTGAAAAAACAAGCAGAGTTTGTAGGCAGTCAACACTTCCCTTGGTGGTGAGCTGAGAAAACCTGTTTCCCATCACGCAGTTTTGATGCAGAATTAGACTTTTAAGATGTTATGTATAAATTCTGTAAGTGCCTTTGATGTTGTTACAATTTTTGAATTACGAAGGGCTGAAGCAGTGAAATATTAGTAAATTTTATCAGTATCAAGTAGTTACTATAGAGGGCTCAGAGGTGTTGGCGCTGCTTTAATACAGCCTGAAGCTTTAAAGCCACTGTGCTTTGCGAGTTGGCTGTGCTCTCAGCTGGAGGGAGCGCTTTGTAGAGAGGGGGAGCTAAAGAGCAACTTGAACCGCTGCACGCTTTGGTGGCGAGACACTTTTCTACCCGCTCTCATGTTATTTATCCCTCTCATGTTATTTATCTATATATGTCATTTATTTATCCCTCTCATGTTATTTGTCTGTCTATTTATCTATATATGCTATCCCTCTCATGTTATTTATCTATATCTGGGACATTCTACATTGCCCTTCCCCTTTTTCATGTTGTTGTTAAAACCACTTGGGCGTATTCGGAGAAATAGAGGGCCAAACAGTATGGGGCTGGGAAGGAAATTTGGAAGACTAAGTGTTCTATAAGAGATGGGCAACGTGGCGACACTTCACATGCTAAAATACTGTGTGTAAATGGCTTCTTTTCGATACAATGTTAATATTTTTACCGAATGTCCTAATTTCTTTTCAGGAAATGTAGCATTTATTAGTTATTTTTAATTAAATATGTATGTTACAGCTTGATCTAATTTTTTTAACATTTGTGTGATTTGCAGTATCCAGAAGAAAAACTTATTTAGAGGGAGTGGCTTCTATTAAAAGGAGCTGCTTTTTGATTCCTTTCAACTTCAAACATGATTTTGGTCTCACACACAAATTATGTTGGCTACTGCTTGGGGAATTTGCCCAGTTGCACAGTAACACACTATGTCCAGTAGCTGGATGCATCAGTTGGTAGCTCAGCTTTGGTATCTTTACCCAAGTTGTTCCTATTCAAACTATATTGGAAATAAGAGGCGCTCATCTATCTCTTTCTTCCTTTCACCTTCTTCCCAGTCTTTCACTCCCCTCTTCCCTACTAGCTTCTTTTCTTGGAGAAGCTATGGAGAAACGTATTCTCCATAGCTTCCAGTAAATGTCATTTATATTGTGTTGATAGCCTAGACTTTTGGTGATTCTCTGTGTAGGTCTGGTTGGGTATATGTCAGTTTTCATCCTGCCCATTCAACTCTGATGCACTGAGATGTGAAGGGACTAGGAACCTCCAATTAATGACATTGTTTATAAACTAATAACACAATTGCCTGCAATTAATGACACCGAGTAAATAAAACATTAAGTTTATTTTCTGACTGTCACAGGGAGATTAAGGTCAGAATTCGTACAGTCTGAGCAGAGAGAAATTCAATTTTATGAATTCATTGCAAAAGGGTAAAATATCTCCTAAAAATTCTAACAGAAAGAGTTGCTAAATATTAGGAATAAAGGAGAAATGCTTCAGAGCCTTGCTGAGATAAAGCTTGACACAGTGGCAAGGATCAGGAAACAGATGAACTCTGGCACAATCCTTACTTTATTTAAAGTTATCAAGTTATCTTCAGTTTCTTAGAATACAAAGTTTTCCTCACAAAATAAAAGTTTTGTGAAAATATTTTTTTTTGGTAGAAACAGTCCTGATTTCAGGCACATTTTTGCATTTTCAGGAGAAATATCTGGCAAAATTTAAAAATGGTAAATTGTCACTTCAAAAAATTGATGTTTTTATAATTTTTCATCATAGAGAAATTTGGTATAGGAGGTTTTTTCTTCTAGATTGTGGAGCGGGAACAGAAATAAAGGCAGCGAAGAAGTGCCAGAATTTCCTTGCCACAAAAATGTTATTATCCTAAGGGACCCTGACCACCTAGACAAAGCAAATGTAACCACTGCCACTTTCCTTTCTTATGGCTAAATCGAAGGTCGAAATGCCTTCCTGAAAGAATAAGGGTGTTCAGTATAACATAGAACCAGACTGCAAAGAGCATGTTGAGCAAAGTTCTCCCTTCAGAGCATGTGTATTTGCTTTTCCCGTTTCTGGGGGGAGAATCACAGCTTTTAAGATATATCTGTGACTAATATATGCAGTACTGAAGAAAATTATAGGCACCAAGTAGAATTAGTATTGAGGTATTGTTTTGTGTCATCTACAAGCACAGTAAAGAGGGGGTTGTGGTGCATTTGCAGTTGAATGTGTCCTAATTGCAGGCCTTCTTTGTGTTCAAACACAAGCAGCTATATTTAAAGTTTATGAGTGAAAGGATAATTAGCAGTCATCTGCTTGCCACTTTTTAATTTAATTCCCCCGTTGCCCTGTGTCAGGGCTGCCAGTAAATGTTAGTAGTTTAAACCACCAATGAAACCGTGACCTTTTTATCTCAAAAAAAGACGAGTGCAGCCAAAGCGTAGCACAAAAAGGCGGCTTCTGCAAGACATATTTCTGAATTGTCAGAATGGTTGGATTTGAAATAAGTTATTTTACTTACACAGACAGAGCCAGTGTAATTCATCAGGGACCAGTGGACATCCCAAGCCATGATATGAACGGCGCTAGCACCGAGGATGAATCATGGCAATGCTGCCTTTATTAACTAGGCTTATAGGTACCTCTGCCTGTATTTCTCTGAGTGGACTCTTGACTCTGTGTCCTTAGAAGTGAGCCAAGAAGGGAGAGTTACACCTCCCCAGGGGCATGGCATCTTTCTTCCAGCCATTTGACTTTTGAGCCCTTAACATTTAAAGAAAATAATGGTGTCTTCCTGCAAACAAAACTGAATGGCATATTTCACAACATGTTCATTTTAGTGAATAGCAAATTCAACAAAAATGAGCTACCACCCAGCTATTTAAGTATTTGGAGACACATCTGCTATGAATTTTGCCTTATTCTTTGGAAGTTGAGATAAACAATGGCTTTTGATCTACAAATAGCAAAAGTCATTTTGGGGAAAGATTTCCAAAGAATCAATGCAGTAATTTTCAGAGCTTTCTCATATTTAGAAAGTCATCTTGTGATTTATCTAGTGGGTTCTTCCTATGGTAAATGGTGAATATATATGTAATTTTGTCGGTGATTGTGGCTCGCAAGCCAAGAGCTGCTCTGTGGTACAGATGTTTATCACCGGACACATGGTAAATGAGTGCATTGAACATGCTTGTGCATTTAGTGGTCTGTCTGAAACAGCCTCTGAAAGCTACACCCTTGCACTGCAGGACCTGCCAGAGCGGGAGAGAAACAGCAGAGCGAATAACTTTCTTTCAGCTACAGGGGTGAAAGACTTCGGGGAGAGCTTCAGATGTGCTGCCTGCCCCTTTTTTGGCTCCGTATCAAATAGCTCTCCTGATGATCACCAGACCCTGCAAGGAAGTTCCTCCCCTTGCAATTTCCATGGGGAAAAATAAAACCTTTCACTCGGTGCCTGCTGTGGAGGCAGTGCCAGGAAGCTTCACAGGTTTGCCTATCCTTGGGTGAGCAAGGGTGGCACACCGTCTCAAATAGCAAGGTAATTGCCCAACAGCAACTTGGGCACTACTTTGAAGTCACTTTTAATTCAAGCTGGTTTACGTAAAATGAAAACAAAAGCACTTCTTTTTTATAATGTCTAAAATAACTCAGTTGATAGTCTTTTAAAAAGAGAAAGAAAACATCACCAACAAAATGATTGCTAGCAAGATATCTGTAACCAGTCTGCTGAATTCAGGCTTTGCCTTGGTGTCAGCATTTTAAAGATTTTCTATGCTTCTATGCTTCTTGTCTTATGTCTTCTATGAAGTTTGTAATAATATTGTCTGTTTTGGATGGCTTTGCACTTCAGTAGAGATATTGTAATTTATTAAAATTAGAAATTATGTATTTGAGACAACACAGAAGTTGTTATCACATAAATTCCTGGTGAGTGGAAGTAACTCAGTGGAGCACACAGCTTTTCCAACTTTCTTGCATTATTATGTAAACTCTGTTGGGGAAAAGATATTTGTTCTCTTCATTCTAAGCCAAGATTGGAAAAATGCTGCAGGCATGTGTAAAAGAGGTTTCTTGGGAGTGGGGTTTATTGGACCAAGGAATAGTCTCCCAGGAGGAATAGTGAAAGCTTCTGTGCTTTAAGTGCTGGAACCACTTAAAACCAGATCTGGAAATGCACTAAAAATTGTGTCAAAAGAAACTCTTTTTTGCAGCAATGAGCAGGGTCTTCTGCAGATGTGGGGGTTTTTGTTTTGGTTTGGGGATTTTTTGTTTTATTTGCTCTGTGTTTAGGTCAAGTCGAGAATGACAGCCGGGGGACTGAGGACTGAACATGCAAGCCACCCATGTGTACGAGACTCACTGGGCTACGGAGATGAAGATGCATTTTGCTTTTTTACTGGTTGGAAGAGCGACATCTATGATCCTCTTTTTGTGGCAGGGGNGGGGACTGAGGACTGAACATGCAAACGACCCCACATCTATGATCCTCTTTCTGTGGCAGGGCGTCCTCTTTACCTCTTTCAAAAGTAGAGGGAAGTGAAAGAGATGGGAAGGAATTCTCCCAAGCAGCAAATAAATAACAGACAATAGGATAAGTGAAATGAAAGGGCAAACCAAAATTCTCCGTTAGTATCAAGATGAGTTCTGTTACATTCACTTTTATCCTAGGCTTAAGATAAGTATATATTTAGATAATTTTAGGTGAATATTTAGAATATTTAGATGAATTCTAATCAGCAGTGTTTTGACAGTGAGAAGTGCATTGAATAAGCAAGTTTTGTCTGCCTTCTAAAACAATCACCCTTTTAAAAGAATTATATCAAGTTGATTTTAATTCAGGCACTAATTAGTGAATTCTAATATTTATTGGAACTCCATACTTCTGCTTCAGTGAACTTGTTTCAGTTATACATACACCACAGAGAAAATAAATCCCAGAAAACTAAACTTCATGCATATCAAGTCTGAAGTAAATGAGAATTGTTCCAAATTGTTTTCATACAAACATCGATTAGCATAATAATGGAAGAGAGGGAAAAAAAATCCAAAAATACCTCTGCAAATGGCAGTGTGCATTTATCTCAGATTTAGGATCAGATGCCTCAAATTATGCACATTTGTAAGAAGAACCCAAGTTTTAAAAATACATTGAAATTATTTCTGATTCTAATCCTTTTACATGTCAGTAAAAACTATCAAAATATGTGCACTTTTCAGTAGCCCTAATCTCCATCTGTTAATGCAAGCTTAATCTTTCAGAAACAGAGTTGTAAGAATGACTTTTTTGCAGCAATTTGGAATCACTGTGAAAGTTATTTGGCCAGTGTAATCATTATACCAAGGAAAAATCAGAAGCCAGTGGCATTTGGTAGATGCCACATGTCTGTGGGATTCACCTTATGTTTAAGACTCCAATAGTAAAGGCTGGTGTGGTTCAAGGAACTGAAGATCCTTCTTTGCAATAATATTCTAATGCAATACCTTCCCTCTGTGGTGTTTTGAGGGATGTAATGTCCCAAAGTGGATTGCTCTGAGCCTTGGAATTTCTGTGATAGTGCTGAACATTGGCCGAGTTGTGTGGATAGTGGGCATTGAAATAAACACTGCCACAGAACTGCAGGGCAGTTTTTAGAAAGGGTGCATGTTTTTTCTCTGTAAAATTGCAGTACAGGTTCTTCTGTTGAGAATTCATGGAACACAGGGAACGTCAAGTATGTCATAGGTACTGAAGGGCTCTTGGGCACAATGATATGGGTATATATGAAAAAATAACTACCCACCTTCAATTCACTCCAGTTCATTTAAATGACATTTTTCTAAACTGCTGAAATATAAGCATCTGTCTATTAGACTGGTGGAGCCTTGCTTTCGCTCCTAGAAAATACAGGTACACAGCCACAGGTAAGGAAGGAATCAGTTGGTAGCTATTGGGTATCTCCAAGAGAAATGCTGAAGGTTGAAGGCTGGGCATGTGGATCCTTGCTCTGAACAGGGAAACAGACTTCAGTCACTGCACTTTGAGATTGCCATGGAAGGAGAAAGAGCTGGGCACCCCATTTCTTTCCCCTTCCTGTCTGTGCTGTCGTTTTTCCTCCCAATTCAATGATTTGGGATAATACAGACGTTATGATCTCTCAGCAAATATGTTGGCTTTAAGAAAAGGGAGCAGATCTAGCACTTCCAGTAGACCAAGAGTTTTTCAATGGAACAGGCCACTCAGGCTAAGCCAGTGTGGTCCAGCCAAGCCATTGCTGTGACTGCCCACCAAAGTTTCACCTTCAGCTACTGTGTAGCCCCCTTCTTTGAAATGCAGCAGTACACTGCCATTTAAGTCTGCTGCAGTGTCTCTGGGATTGTGATTTCATTGTGACTTTCCACTGCTTAACATTGTTTTGGTTTGGCTCTTACAGTCACATTCTCAGCTGTGTTTTTTTCTTTTCAATGGCTGCTGGCCTTTGGTGTTGAAAACTTCTGAAAACACAATCCTCCCATGCCCAGGCATTCAGAGGTTAGGAGAAAGAGGCAGAAAAATCTACTGTTCTTTTTTTTTTATTTCAAAGGAAGTTATAATAAGCTCTCTATGGCATCCTCATGTTTCTGGAGGCTTGATTCATGACGTTGGTGAACTTGTGGTTGGCAATGCTACTATTGATTTCAAAGGGCTTTGGCTGGGCTATAATACATTGCTGCAGCTTTTATCCCAGGAAGGCCTCTTCACAACGCTTAGCAAAGATTAGGTGACCTGAAATTCCGTATCACAGTCCTGTAGAAGACAAAAGTCCCTTTGGGAGAAGACTGGACTTTTTTGAGTTCCAGCCTCTTAATAAAATCCTGTTGTAAGCAGGCATGAGATGCATTAACATGTTTTGTGATTTGCCCATGGTCAATAATGATCAAAATGAATGTGAGATCGTTTTCCAAAGGAAATTAAACAAAGAGCAAATAGAAAGGATCTAGAACATTGTCATAGTAGGTAACATTATAGAGCAACTTCTATCTTTATCCTGTGAAAGCCCTATGAAGGTACAGTTGATGATGTGGATGTCTCCAGGCAGCCTACCTTCACAGAAGAGGATCTCCTTGTGGGATGAAAGCCCTGCCTGGGCCCTTGTTACTTGGGTAAGGACAGGAAGAGGTGGGGATTGTCCATGAGTTCTTCCAAACTCTGCTGCCTACGAGTGGGAGTGAGAAGTGTGTTAGCTCTTCTTCTCTGATATGAGGGATATTATCTCCCTCCACTAGTCCTTTTATTATAGTATCAAGTGGAGTAGGAAGGGCCAGGGAGGAGGAAGAAAATAATGACTTAGCAAAGGAAAATGGAAAAGATTTAAAATGTGAAAGATCCCTGTCAAGAACAAAAGAAATTACTTCATTCAAATTTCTGATACCTTTTTTTGGTTAGTCCAACCATTACATCCACAAACAGAGCAAATAATTTTTTGTCTGAAAAAATCCATCGATTCTGCTCTACTTCTTTCAGTTTACGTCCAGCAAACTATGTTTTGGCTCAGCACACTTTATATTCCTGTTCAGTGGAAAATCTTTATTCTCCAAATCTTTTGTACTACAATGCCCACCAAGTGTGGGAAAAGTAGGGATGCTCTCCATCTAGTATCAATTACTGTAGGAGTCCATCTGCCTGTGGTGGCCAGGAGACCTGATGTGCCGGACTCTTACCAGCTCCGGGTCTGCTCTGCCGTGGATATGAGGAGAATTGTCCACATACTAAGATTTCCCAACAGGTCTGGGAAGGAGCCTAAAAACACTGACTGTACAACATAAAACAACAAATGAGTAGGTTGGTGGCTTTAAACAATTTGTTTGCACTATAGTAATTGCTTGAAGAAAGCCTCACTCATGTGAGCAATCTTTTTTGGTTTTTTCTCTATATAATGAATGTATAAGGTAATGGAGCTTTCTTTTGTCGTTCATGATATTTCCTGTTTACAAGGACAAACAGCTTCAATAATCTCCCTGCTGCAGGAGGAGGGAAATGGAAAAAAGTTGGAAAAGCAAAACTTTTTGGGTTTTGTGAGGGTGCTTAGGTTGAAATGGAAATATATTGGCCAGCCATAAAGTAGGATTAGCCCTCTTGTAGCTCCTGTTTTGTTACCTCTTCGGTTATTTTTCATAGAACTTCAGAGCAAAGAGCATCACTACAATTAGCATCTGGCCTTGTCATCACCAAGCTTTCCTTAAGCTCAGCTGTACACCACCTACTCCTCAACACCGTATTCTCACAACTGCCTCCTCCGTCTTCAGACCCATTTACCACGCCTCCCATGTTCTATCCCCTCCATAGGCTTGTTTAGGTGTCTTAAACTCCCAGCTGCCCAGCTGGCTGCCAGGGAACTGCCGCGGGAAAGCTCGTGTGGGTGAGAGGTTCTGTGTCTCAGGGAGATGCTGCCGTGTGAGGCTGTTACACTAGATGGGGCGGTTGTTAAGCTGATCAGCAAACACCGTTTCTCTGGAGCTGGGTTTCTGCTCCTGCTTGCAGGAGGAAAGGATGGCAAATACAGACTTTTTTAAAGGGAGTGAGCAGCAGAGTTGGTAGATTGCCCTGAGCTGGTTTCACCCGGTTTCTCCACCTTTCCAGGTGAAGTCACAGCAGGGTCATCATTATCTTCTGTGCCTTAAATGCAAACTCAGCTGTGTTTAAAGGCACAAAGCTGCAGTGGGACGGAATGGTGTGTCAGCCTTCTAAATTTCCCGAACCTCGCCCCACCCCTTTTTTTCTAATCCATAAAATGTATATTTAATCAACACAAAATGTTATTAACAGCCATTGCTCTACCCTCAGCCAAGGTAATGCTACAAGCTCGGCATTATCGGTTGTGCTAGGGAAACTGGATCACCTTGCCATATTGATTCTGATGTACTTAGGTCAGGGCTTGTGGGTTTTGTATTGATCTATCAAAGAAACTGCTGAGGAGTGGGTGGGCAAGATCTGTTGTCTGTTTTGTTTGGGAACTAACAGAAGCTCTTATTATTTGCCAGCAGCCTGTTGTACACTTGGACATTGATCTGTTATGAGAGAACCTGGCTTTAATTAGTACCAGGTTTTCCAGTATTTGCTCAGAGTGCTTTGACCCTGGTCCACAGCAAGTTCACAAAGGCAGACTCTCAGCTTGAGCTGTATATTTATTATGTGGTTTTGTGAGAAAGAAATATTTAAAATAATTGTACTAAAATTTTTGTATGTGTTGAACCTGAAGTAGTCTTTTCTAAAACAAAACTCAATTGGGTCTATAAAATGTGTTCAGAAACAAACATCTAGGCCTCGATTGGCATTGTACACTTAAGTAGTTATTGTTTACCCTGATGTTTTGCTGGCCAGCTAGAGATTTAGATTTGATGTGTGCAGCTCTAATAGCAGATACAGAATCCCTTGACTAGTCTGAACAGGCCTGAAGACAGTAATTCCTTCTCCCAGCCTGATTATTCCAACATTAGAAAGGCTTTCCCCAGAAGCCTGAAAGAGAGACATCACTCATTCATTCCAACTTGTAAACAATTTTATGGCAGGAAAAAGCTTTTTTTTTCTTTTGTTTTTTTTTTACTTTTTTCCTTTTATTCTTGGAGGAGGAGGGGAACCTGGCTAGATTTTTGCTTTTAGACTGTATTTCATGAAAAAAAATCACAGTAATGTTAAGTGACTCATATGCAATTGGTAAGTATCAAAGATGTCACCAAAGTGGTCATGTATGCCAGTACGTCTGCAACAGGAATTTTTTTTTCTACACAAAATAGTAAAATTATAGACACTAGATATATGACTAAAAGTAAGTTAAAGCAGGTTTCCCATGATGTATCACCAAATGAAACATGAACACTCTTACTAACTTATCAAAATATTTCTCTATTTTTTGTTCAATACTGCCTGAAATGATTGTGAAAAGTGATTCAGTGGAAAATGACTGTGTCATTTTATAGAATGTAATCCATGTCCAGGAAGTTACATCTGTGAGTTCTGACCATCTCCCACATATATGTGCAGATGAATAGGGGAACGGGGCGGGGGGGGGGATAAAAAAAAAATAAGAAAAGAGGGCCCTTATTAGCCAGGTCCTGGCCCAGTACAAGCCTCTAGCAGCTGTACTCTTCCAGCAATGTCCAAGCAGACACTGCAGCATCTGCAAGGCTAAGGACCCAAAGCTCCTTCACTCCACAGCACACACGAGGAATGCTTGGTGTGTTTCAGCCCCAGTGGCTCAAGAATATCTAGGACTGCTGCCGCAGGCTTTCTGAAAGCTTTGGGTCAGGCTGTGTTGCTAGAGCAGGGTGGTAGAAGATCTTCATGTCCTGCATTCTGGGGGAGGAAGCATGGGGTAGATCCATCCAGGTCTTGAAATGTATGATTGATAATATCCTTATGTCAAGATAAAAAGCACAATTAGTTGGTTGGTTGGTTTTGTTGTTGTTCTTGTTTGGTTGGTTGGTCTTGTTTTGGTTTCATTTTTTTTTTAAGGAATTTAAAAATTATGTACTAACCTATTTTGTTTAGATTCAGATACAACATTGACTTAAATATGCAACAAATAGGGTGGCTTACTCTATTGCTTGTTGAAGACTTAGGACAACATAGTGTATGAATGCTTCGTTTTAGTTTAACTGTTTAGCTTTCTTCCAAAGAGATTTAATTTTTGATTTGGACTTAAAAACCTGTGAGAGATGTATAGCCGAGAATCTGCAAGTTCTGGCTAAGCACATGAAAAAGTTTATCTATTGCACCTGACTTTCATAAAATAGAAATGTGATTATCAAATGTGTCATGGGAGGGTCTTTGTGGACTGGTCTGGCTCGGAAATTGATGGAATGGATAAAAAGTCACTAAAAATGTGAAATTACTAGAATGTTATAGGACTTGTATAACTGTGCAGACAATCAGTGGGCTGCATGGCTGATTTCTTGCAGAGATAGGCATTGACAAGATTGTTCCTTTAATTTAATTGAGCTCATTGAAATGTGGGGCCAGCACAATCTTCTTTTTAGATCAACTTCCTCTCCTTCATCTCATCTTGTAAACCATGTGTCAGCAGCTTAAGAGCAAGTACCTCCTTAACTGATCTATATTTATGCTCTTTACAAACATTTCAGTGACATTGTTTTCTTCCCCTGTATTTGTTGGGCCTCTCTCTGTGTTCTTGAGCTTAGTTTGTGGCACTCCGCCATCCCTGCCAGCCCTTGCTTAGCCAAGCAACTGTCTTGGCCTGGACTGTCCTTGCTACCTGTGGGAGAAGCTTTTCCTTTCACTGTAGCAACACAACACTTTGTCCTTCCCAGGACTGGCTGGCAGGTGGTGGATGAGTGAGTGTACCATGCTGTCTCTTCTGCCCCCATCCCTGAAAGCTGAACAGGAAAATGAATTACCTGGGTCTATGTCACTGTTTCTGTGTATGGCTTCCCAGAGCAAGCCACAGTCATGCTGTATCTGTCATGCTGGCAGAGCTTCAGTGAAACACCCCACTACAGACTGGAGGAGCAGAACTTGCTGCATAGGAGCTGACACTGGCTCTTTGAGAGAGGGCTTTGCAAGTCACTGTTGCATGGCAGTGTCCTGGTCTCAGTGTGGTGTTTTATAACAGCCAGAGACCAGTTAGACTAAGAGTGATGCTAGGAAGGTTCCAGAATGAGCTATACTGAACAGTTGGCAAGTACTTAGAAAGTAATTGAGTCAATAACTAAATGAGAGAATGCGTGTGGTAAATGCATTTGATTTTCTGCTTTGGAGAGCTAAGTTGCCTGGTGAAGGAAAACATTAGATGTGTCTTCATTTGGTACATCTTGACATCAAAAAGATGTTGAGTCTGTTCCACAGGACTATGTTTTACGTGTAAGCCATGGAAACACGACCTAGATGTGATCTCCATGAAGTAGGTGTACAACAGTTTGATAAATTGTTTTAAAAAATATTTATCAGCAGTTTTCTGTCAATCTAAAAGGGCATCTCATGCAGGATCTTGCACAGGGCAGTCCCAGGCCCAATTGTACTCAATGCTTCAGTTTCGATTTGAATGTAGGATTACAGAATATCCTTGCAAATCTTGCAACTATTACCAAGCCAGGAAAGTTGCAAGCACTGGAGAGGACAGCACTGGGAGTCAAAATGGTCTTCACAAATTTAAGCAAAGAGGTAATACAGCTTTCTGTCAAGTCACACGCCTCTCCTTTGATCTGGTTTTCATATAACTGTGGCACACAAAGAAAGCATTATCACAATCCAGGTAAAATTCCAAAACACTTGAGAGGTTAATCACTGTGAAGTAATTTATGCTCAATGCTAAGGTTTTGTAAGAATTTAAAGACATTTGAAAATGTGCTTTGGATAAGTGCTGAAACTACCACAAGAATCACACCATTTCAAGACTTCACCAAAATGCTTGGATTTTGGGGGTGTGTCAGTCTTGAAGTGCAATCTGAGAGGACAAGTAGAGAGCAGAAGGATTTGGGAGGTTAAGACTGCATATGATTGTGCTATTTACCCACACTGCTAGGCTGGAAACAAATTAGAGGAAGGAAATTATCGAAAGACAGCTTGCCTGTGCTTCAAAGCCAAGATGGAAAATGGAAAAGCCAAGAGGGAACAATCTTCATTGTAATCCCATTGTCCAGGCTGACCTCAGTGACAACAGGAAAAGATACCAGCAGTAAAATAATTAGCTATCTCAATCACATTTTAATAATTCAGGCACTATTAATAATGCAAATAGAATATTTCAAATATATTTTTGTCAGGGTCCTTCTATAAGGTTCTCTTTCTCATTGAAGGAAAAAAGCTTATACTTCTCACCACCCTGCAAGGTAAAGAGAAGAACAACATAGCTCTGAAATACCCAACCACTTTTTGTAACAGCTTTAATGAGTTTTTTAATAAGGCTCTCAAGAGGGCACCATTCCCTGTGTATCTAAATATGTTCTCTAGACAAATTCAAGCAGCGTGTTCTTGGTGAAATGTTGTTATTTTTAGAAATAAATGAAGCAGGATACATCATTTTCCCTCCTACACCTTTGTTGATGCTTTAATAGAAAGAGCTGTGTTCAGAAGTTAATTACAGCATCCCAGATTGTGCACCAAACAGGCACTGCAACTGCAAGTGATTGCTATTGTAAGGGGAAAAGAAAAGGAACAATGCCATACAAATGTTGCTTTGGACTTCTTTTTGCGCCTGATTACCACCCCAGGAAAAGAGTGCTGACTTGTTTGCCGCAAAAGGGATTAAACTGCCTTGCATGACACCCTGGGAATGGATGCCCAGGTGAAAGGCATGGTACAATAAACAGGTTATTTTGAGTAAGAGCTAAGGAAGGAAAGAAATAGCACAAACCAGCTTGCCATCTGCATTTGGCCACTTTTTGAACTTTCACACAACCTGATACGCTGTTTCACTTAGGAGGAGAAAATGCTAAGCAGAAATGTCTTTGATTTCTTCATCTGGTTGTACACTAAATTCTGTTTCCCTGAAGACAGTGGCAGTCAAACAAAAGGGCATCATTTCACTGCTTGCAGCTCAGTCTTTTTCAGCTGGCATTTGGTCTTAGGTTTTCCTTAGGATGTCTTTCCAGAGTTTCCCTGGCTACCTTGTTGCCTCTTCAGTCAAATTCTCTGGTCTTTCTGCCCTTCTTCTCAAGACAAGCATGATTCTGTGCAAAGCAACCAAGCAGTTTGAAACAGATTTATAACATGCCGTTTAGTTCATCATAATACACCTCTCCACACTGGAAGTTTTTATGTTGTATTAACACTAGCTCACCCTCTGGCTCCATGCTGGAGTGGACCACTGTTGGAGTTCTGACTCGGAAGAAAAAATTCGGGCTGCTGAATTATCGGCATTATTACCCAAAATTGCTCTGGAGTTTCATTCTTCTGCTATACTGGCCAGCTGTGGAAGTATACTCATGAAAGTGCAGCCTATGGTGACACAGTTGCATCCTGAGCTGAAAAATATTTACCTTGTCTATTCATTCACCAAAAGCAAACTCTTTCTAATGCATTTTCCCCAACACCTGCATATGGCACATCTCCAGCTTGCCAATTTGCCTGGTGTACTTTGCTGATATCAGTTGGGCTCCGTGTTTGTCACATGCATTTTACAGTAATTTCTGGCAAGCATATTAGCTACCAAATTGGAGTAAAAATGACTGCTGTTGTTAGCAATCCTCTGCAGGGAAAACATATATTTTACAATAATTAAAATATACCTGTCCTTTCATTACCTCTGAACATCTGTTCTTTTGCTGTTGTTAGAATATCATCAAGCTGTGCAAGGTAAAGTGATGCTGTATGTAGTACCCAAAGCAGTTGGGGACAAGAGTTTAGCAGAAGTCAAAGTGAACAGACATTCATGTGACTGATGAGGGTACAAAGAGTCAGATTACACATATACTAACAGACAGTCAGTTCACCACACTTTCTGCACTTAAATAAGTGAAGTCAATCTTTGACTATTAGTCATTAAAAATAAATATCTTTTTGTGGAAGTATGAAACACCTTGTACTAGTAGTACATGGAGCTGCTATTCTAGTCTAGCTGGATCCCTTGAGCAGGTGATCATGAGCAGAAAGTTCTCATTCATAAATATCTCTTTTGGGTCAGAATAGAGCAGGTGAAGTAGATACAGGAAAAAAAGATGAGTGTTTAATTTCAGGGGTCTCCACTAGCACACTGCAGACAGATCCTGTTTAGGCACACTGGACATGCTTCACTGTTATACAGCCCGTTCAACTTGAGATCCTACCCATGAAGGAAGAAAGTCATCCTTGCAACTCCACAGAAACTCAGGAACTGAAGTGGTAGTAGCCCTTAGCTTACAGAGATGCAACATAATTCCATCAGACCTCGTACAGATACCAGTTTTTGATGTGGATAAAATAACCTGGACTATAGATGTGTAAAGCAAATCCCTTCTATGTGGAACAGAAACTGAATTATTTGAGAATTCAGTCCCAGTAGGGTAAATTAGGGAATAAATTTATAGGTAAATAGGTATTTTTAAAAGTCATTAGGGAGAACACTCTCAAGCAGTGTCTGCTTTAGTTAGGCTCTCCTACCATTCTCCTTTATGAATATTACAGCACCTGGCAGCACAAAAAAGTGCTCCTTTATATGATGGTTACTTCTGGTTGATGGATTTTACTTTATTATGTGCACTATGGAGTTCAAAAGCAATACAGGTTAGTGGAAAGATCTATATGATAACAGTACCTAGCAGAACCTATGGGGAAGAGACAGCAAGGTAGCAAGCTGAAGTTGTTCCTCTCTTCAGTGGATCTTGTCAAGTGCCTCCTCTGGTTGTTTCCAGTTTATGTCTGGTCAGATTTCTGTTTCACAAATCAAGTTACAAAACATTAACCTCTAAAGAGGTGGTCAAGTATGTCTGGCTAAGTGTACAGTGCATCATATAT
Source organism: Oxyruncus cristatus (assembly GCA_013399855.1). Classification (NCBI taxonomy): domain Eukaryota; kingdom Metazoa; phylum Chordata; class Aves; order Passeriformes; family Cotingidae; genus Oxyruncus; species Oxyruncus cristatus. Next base: position 1,813,269 of record VXAY01007011.1, on the reverse strand, counting down.
CGTGCATGACTTCACACTATCAGTTACGTGTCAGTCTTCAGAGTTTGAAAAGCTGCTTTTGCTTTTTCAGTATTTATTTAATAATTTTTCTAAGCGTGGCATTTGTCATTTAAGTGAGCATTATCTAGCTCTCACTTGTCTAAATTTTACTTCAACTGAGAGAGAGGGTTAAGACAAAGGCACTTTTCTATTGCATTGCTGAAGACTTTCTTCATGTATTTTCATTCATAGTACTTAAAACAAACTGAAGCACCCAGAATCTTTCCTATTCCTTAACATAAGCCTAGCCACATGTTTTGTGTCCAAAGGTGAAGTCCTGGTCAGACTGAAGCAGAAGTTTTGTTGTTGGTTTCGCAATAAATTTGGTATCGCCTCAGATCCTCAGACCAGGATATATTGTCTTTCCTTGCTTTTTCTTTACTGAATTATCTGTTTGCAGATTTTATGGGAAAACAGAAAAAGACCTTTGTTTATGCCTCCCAGTGAGGTTAAATTGCCTCTCTTTTTACTGTACATAAGATTGCAAGAGAGTAATCTGCAGGATACACAAAAAAGTGTTAGGCAGAAGGTAAAAATAAGGTCCCAATATAAGGAAGAGGGTAAAATGTCCTCTAAATCTATTATATGCATTTAGACATGATAAAGGTCTGGCATTTCCCTTCAGTAAGGATAATGAAGACTGGTCTTTTTACATAGATTCATGGCACGAATGCCAGAGGGGTTGTTAGGTCTGACTTGTGTGATACAAGCCCTTAAATGATGCTCATTTACCCTTTTGTTGAGCTCAGTAACTTATGTTTTATTGTTCTCATCGAGAAAGACATCCAGTCCTGATGTGATGACCTCCAGAGACAGAAAATCCACTGATAGCCTTAGTAGCTTAATCACATTTGCTGTTGCAATAGATACATTTTTACTTGAAAACGTGTATTCTCAGTTTTCAGCCATTGTTTCTTATTGTAACTTTCACTGACAGACTAAAAGGCCTTTTGTTTCTTCTTGGTGCCTTGGCCCCTATGACTTACAGTGTGTGTTCATTTTTTATGTGGCAATAGAAGTCTGAAGCATTTTTGCTTGTATTAGCCATTCTGATGGAGTCAAATACTGAGATGGAGGTGTTGCTGCAGTACAACTGAGCCAGAGATAAACTGAGATCCAAAACTGGCTGTCCTTGTATCCAGAGCTTTGATTTGGCCTCTTTATAGAAAATCTGTTCTAATACAAATACTGCATCTGGCCAAATATCATGATGGTTTCAGAATGTTCAAAGATGTTAATAGATTTTCAAAGCCAGAACATTTTATAACAGGCTTTGTAACTGTCTAGCTCAGGTGTGGGAAGCCTGCAGCTCATAAAATGGGGTTTAAGTCTGGAGCTTTATTTCAGTGTACACATGGATGCAAACTTTCTATTCCTTCTTATTATCATATAATACTGAGGATTATAGGAGCCGGCTACCTTAAAATTGCACTCAGAAATCTTATTTTGAACTGATTTTCTCTATTTCCTGTATCTGATTTAGCCTGACACTCTGGGTAGCAAAGGCCATGCTCTGAGGTAAGGTTTTGGTTGCAGCTCGTCTGTTTCCATAGGAATAGTAGCTTGTTTCAGAGCACTTGTTTATGATATTTAAAGAGAAAAGGAGTGAGGTTATTTCGGTTTGCCTGACAAAATTCACTTATGTGAGCAATATGTTACATTAATGCAGGAACGCCCACACCAGGGATTGTAAATGGCTGTCCAGGTCTTGTAGCCTTTCTCCCAAAACTTCTACCCAGTTTTCTGTGACAGAGAGGAAAATATCTCTTCTGCTCTTTCCCAAATCATAGCTCTAATCCCTTTAGTAGCCATTTGCTTTTCCAAGTAATTTCCAATTTTGGGAGACTGTAGAGAGCAAACAGAAGAGCATGTTTTGTGTCTGACAGCAAATACTTAGCAGTTCAGTGGAAGATGTGTGGCAATTTCTGATCTATACACCTTCCTCCTGCTGCAGCTCCCCTTGGCTCTGTAGAAGCTGGTCCATGACGGGGTCTGAGAGTTTGACTTTCAGTAACAGCTGAACATGGAGGACTAACCACAGCCTAGTTTGTGTGTGTACGTGTCCTCATGAGAGGGCGAGAGGAGGGAAGAAATGGAAGCAATACAGAAGTAATGGCTGTCTAAGAGGGAGGATGGAGCGCAGACATTGAGACTTATGGTGTTTTTACCAGCATGTCGATTAGACCTGACTCTGAGTAGATTTAATTGTTCTCTGAAGGCAGACAGCCTGCCAATAGTTCTGAGCTGGTTTAAACAGTAGTAAAAATCCTTGAAACCATTAGACGTCTTGTTTCTGAGGCTCCCATCGCCAGCTGTGTAGCTGTGCTCATGGGGACACAAGCAGACTGTTAGTATATATATTTACTTTTGATCATGTCAGGCATGGCACCATTCGTTCAAGCTCATCCAAATCCAAGAAATCCTCTAAAGATTTCCAGGGCTAGGTAAGCAGTTAGGTACATGCAAAACCTCCATAAAGGGATCAGTGGGAAAGCTGAAGAGGAAAACTTGGTGTTTATTTCTCCAGATTCTTCAAACCCAACATATACGATGCCGTTTTGTAGATGTGAGTTCACTAAAAGCCGAGATTCAGAAAAAAGTTACAATTTGCCTAAATAATCAAGCATTTAGAGATGTTTTTCTTGCCAAAGCTTTTGTTTGCTGCTGAGCACCTCTCTTCATGATATGCTGAAACCTCTTTCTTGACCTCTCCCCATGTTCCTGCTCTCCTGTCCCACTTCCTCTGTCCCTCCTCTCACTCAGCCCTGCCACACTTTTCTGCACTGAACTCAACATATGCCCAGCCCCTTCCTGCTCCTTCTGAAAACCCATCTGTGCTGTGAAACTCCCAACCTACAAAGACCACATATTGCTGTCTGGATCCCACTCTCTTCTTGTTTTCTATCAGTTTAAATCTGTTGACTTCAGAGGTGTTCCTTCTCCCCTCGCAGCTTTTGGCAAGAGTCAGAACCACTGCATCTGGCCAGGCTGTTCAAGGATAAAATCTTCCTGGGGAACAAAAGGCTTTTGTTGTTTGCTCAGCAAAATAAAGCATCCTCTGCACTTGTAGAAGTATATTAACAATATTTCCAGATTGAACTGTAGCTTCTTCGCAGGAAAAGTGCATCCTCGTTAGTGTCCTGCTCTCAAACTCTTCTGCCTTTGTAAGGTGGGGAAAAGATACTTGGCGAAACCTTCTCCCAGTGATGCTGAGATGATAGTTGCTGAGGTTTAGGGAAGGTGTTAGAGATTGGTCCTGCATGTGCTGAACCCTCTATCCTTACGCAGGGAAGCCTATCCATGCATACTATTCAGCACCTCCTCAGGAGGCTTTCCCTTTTCCCTAGCAATTTTCAAGAATGTGCCAGAGGAGAGATGGTTTTCATACACCTAGAGCCTGAAAAATGTGCATCTAACAACTCTGTATTTATAGAGATGTTACTAATCAAGGATTTTGGTGCAGTTTATAAAGCATCCTTTTGCAGTAAGTGACAATCTTCCATTAGTGACTGAAAGATTGGTATTTGTCTGTAGCAGAGCCCAGTTTTTTGCAGCCATTCCCATGCCTTCAGAGTGTCCTTCCTTCCCTCCCTGTGAAACCACCCCACCACTGGTGGATGGAAGTGTGCTTCACAGAAGGAAATACCTTTTGGAGGGCTACAGATCACTTGTACTCAGCATGGTCGTTGCCCTGGGACTTGGTGAATACTTAGAAGAATTGCATGAAGCTGTATATTTAGAGTGTTGACGTTAACTATTCAAACCCACAGCATCTAAAAACAAGTATATCTTCTCCCAGAGACACCTGCACAATGATTTCTGTGTGGGAAGAAACAGACACAGTGAAAGGGAAGTGAAACATTTTGCCCGAAATGGCATCTTATGGAGTCGGATCTTTGTAGTGACAAATATGGATCGAGCAGAGCCAGATTTCACATTTTCTAAATGTGTTATTAGGCATCTTTGTCATGATCAGAAACACTCAGCTGAAGCTGTACATTGGTTCTACATGTTTGTCAACTCAAAGTGTTTTCTATGGCTGGGTTACCTCGATTTCTCTGTTTGCTTCTTACCTGGGCAGATTTCTGTGCCTCTGGGAATCCTCACTGATTTTCGTGAGAGTGAAGTGTCATTACTGCAGCAGGAGGTGTACATCAGGTATATTGGAAAATGGGATCATCAGGGTTCTGAGTCATTAGCATTGCTTCTAATGTACCCCGTAACTCTTTCTTCTCTGAGAGGTGGCACTGGTTATCTGAGTTAGCTACTTCATTGACCCCTAACATCACACAGCCTCCAGGGTGTTAATCCTCATACAGCTGAGGTGTGGGAAGCAAGCATGGTACAACTCATTCCTAGGTCAGATGTTGGAGGAGCTCGCGCAAAATCGTTCAGGAAGTCTGTGGATGAACAAGGAATTGAGCCCAGGTCTTAAGTGACTATGACCAAAATGGACTGTTAGACAGGATCACGTCAAAGTTGAAGAAGACTGGGACATGGTTTGATGGAATATGAGATTTTTGGAAGGTGGACAGAGAGCTTTGGACCTGTGCAGATCTGGTCTTCTTAGTCCTCACCCAAAATTGTCCTTAAAAGGACTGACGCATTTTGGTGTCATGCAACTATGGATTGTGATGGAGTTGCTGTGTACTCACAAATTAAGTAAGTTTATGGCTGGAATATGTGTGTATTTTACTTTTAAATTACAATCACAGTCTGCTGTTCCACCCCATCTATTATCTGTGTCTTTCTTTTTCCCACGTGTTTGGGCAGGGAGACATTTCTTTAATCCTGCTATAATGGCATCTGATCATACACATTAATTAATTTCTATTAACGCTAATTATCTGCAATTAAAAATAAAACCCCAAGTAATATATTTTGTAAAGCTTTCAGTTTTTGGGAAGGCTCCTCGTGAGATACTTTCTGTTCAAATGATAGAGATTTACATCACATGTCATATGATATTTTCTTTTATAGTTAGCTTTCAAGAGTTAATAAATGTTTACCTGTCACACAGCCGTGATGAAGCATCCAAACTCAATGCTTATCAAGCTGCTGTCATTGGGACTTTCCATACTCTGCTTAGCACCTTAAAATCCTGATCCTCAGCTGACTTGAAGCTGTGACTGTATCACATTGGGACCTGGGTACATGTTACCATCTTCTGGGGCATCTTTGGAAGGAAACTTGTGCCTGTGGGCAGGAAAGGAGCTGTGTTACGTCCCCGTAAGTCTTCTCATCTGTGTGATTGGGGGACCAGCACCCTGAAGTACACCATGAAGCCCATCTGCCCTGCAGTTGAGGTTCAGCCATGGCACGCACACTAGGACCACTCTGCCACACAGAAATAGTCACTGTCTGGAGCTTTTCACTTCCCTGAGGCCTAAGTAGGTGTAGCTTTGCATCTTCCTTGGGCTCTCTGACACAAGCTGTTGCCCATCTGTATTTCCCAGCCACAAGGGTCAGGACTGGTTCCCTGTAGCTGCACCATTGCCTAGTGGCTTCTCAGGCGCAGAGCTCCCCATTCCTGGCCCCCAGTGAAACTCAAAGTGAACAAATTGGATTCAAAACCAATCTCACTTAATCAGCACAAGATATTTGCATACTTGCTAAAATTTGAAATATGCCTTCTTCCCTATGATGGCTTTGGCACCATCCCTAAGTGCTGTTTGACCTCAGGCACCTGTAGGTTTTGCAGTTCTGCAGAACCCTATCTCAAAACCAGGGAATCTCTTCCTTTCACACAGGCAGCTTGCCGTTCCCTTGGTTTGGCTCTGTAGTAGAGCAATGGTATCTTAGCACAAAGGCACTATCCCTTCCCTTCTCTCCCAAGCAGTCTGCCAGTGCAGCAGTACATCCCCCAGCTCTCTCCAGGACATGTGAGGCTTTAAAGACACACCAAGAGTCTGTGCTTTCCTTCCTTTTCTGCAGGAGTCCAGCACTCTCCAGGCAGCTACCTCCCAAAGAGGAGCTGAAGAAAAATGGTGGCCTCTATCAGGTGGCCATCTCACAGCCTCCAGTTTAGTCCTCCTCTGCAGCTAGATTTCATCAAATGCACAATAACCAATTAACTAAATTGGCACAACAATCAATTGCCATTAACTGATACAGAATCTAGCAATTGGATAAGTTTTATTATTGGTCATATTTAACCCTTTGTATTGGTGTGGTTGTAGCTATCCATGACATGTGCTAATGCAACATGCTTATGCTAACTTCTATTTTTATAAGCTCCTCATAAGCCACTTATAAATAGAAGCCTAATATGAAGTGTGACAGATCGCTAATCTTTAGTCTCTCCTCAGCCCTCCAAGCGCTTCCTTTCTGGAAATACAGAATATATCCAGTATGCCCCAGATATTCTCCATTCTTGCTGATGAGTTTAGCTCTCAGCCATTGATGCTTTCCACTTCTCAATCACTGTAAATAGATCAGTGCTGCAACTGTCTTTTTATTTAACATTTTAAAAAGTCAAATAAGAATAAAGGGGCAGTAAAAGGCTGATGAGTAGAAAATATATTTTGTTGCCATGTGATGCTGTGAGGTGGAGGGGTTTTCATGTCAATATGATACAGACATAAAAATCTGTATTTCTTTTCCATCGCAAAAAGCCCGATTGGAGTAGCTAAGTGAATTATCAAATAGAAGGGGAAAGTATTGAAAAAATTCTGTGTGGCATTTATGTAGTGTCAGTACTATATGACATCCTTTTTTACCAAAGGCCATGTGTGTAATGGTCTCCCTGTCACCACTGGGCAAACACTGTAACAGAAAATACGTGGTTTAGTGTTACACAGCAAATCAGTGCCAAAATGGTGGATTGAACCCTTATGTCCTGGTACCAGGAAACGTTTATTAGTCTATACTGCATTTGTTTGTTTGTTTGTTTGTTTACTTCTATGAGGAAAAAGCCTGCGCATCGGAGACTCAGGTAGTATGGAAAAGTCAGAAGTAATACCTGTGTATTTCAGCGTATGTCATTCAGATTTTGTTGAGTCTAATCCCTCCAGCATCCAGTGATTTTTACTTTGACTTTAAAAGAAGTAAAGCCCTGCGGTTACTTTTCAGCCTTTCCTTAAATTCAGCTATGAACTGTATAATAATGCCTGTCCCCAGGCAGTAAATATATTGATATGCATTCACAGATAAGCACATCTACTGAGTTTCTCACAAACAGGAGAACACCTGAGGTAGGGAACATCAGGTGCAGAACTTGTAGGATTTAAAGCACGGCCAGAGGTAATAGCTCCAAATTGTAACCTAACCTAACACTTTCTCAGCTATAGATTCCACCCCCTTTTTTTTCTCCTTAAAACTTTTGCTGCTGCGTCATTGATAAATAACAGCCCTTTGCTCTGTAATATATCCCTTTTTTATTTAAAGTTTTGCCTTCTTACCCATTAAACCTCTCCTCATCAGCATTACTTTTACTTTTCAGAAACGTATATTCAATATCACAGGCTAGGAGTTCTTTTGTTTTCTCCCTGAGGATGTAAAACCCTGGGGGATTAAAGTATCTACTTGATAGGCTCACACAGTCTTAATCAGCCTATAATGGAGCTAATGGCTGTTTGTCATCCTTGGAGATATAAATTTCCTGGTGATGTCTACTGCAGTCAGTACATGAAGTGTGCTCTGACTGCCAGCAAGGTCTAATAACCAGGAGAAGGGCAGCCAGCTTCATTAGTGAGAGCGAGACTGAGACCATACCGGCTGCTTTTCTGGGGAACTGTGCTTTTTTGAATACCGGGAGGGAATAATGGATAATACCGGTAAGTGAAATAAAACAGATCTTCATTCTTAGTGGAGCTACGGGGTTCATTTGTATCCTGTCTCACTTGCTGCAGGAGATGTGTTTCTTTAGCTTGTGTGGCTTCTTCCTTTTAAATGTCCTTTATTAAAGCAAATTTTTATGTGTAAAACATGACACACTTAAGTTTTTAACCCTTTAGTTGTCTAGTTTTTTCTGGTTTAAGTCTGTTTCCTGGAAATGTGAACTTAAACTGTAATCTGAGATCTGCCTTTTTAAGGTTTTCAGTGCTATTTTGGAATCTATATGCAGGAAATGTGGCAGGAAGGGAAAATGCATGTACTGTAGTAGGGAAATATCTCTCACAGTTTGCAATAGGTGTGGATAGGTAACTAATAAAGCTAAAGAAAAGTAGATAATGCTTAGCTCCCATCTGTCTTATTTCAAGCTGCCTCTATTTTCTCTATATAATGCCTTACTCTCTTTCATATTTAGCACATAAAATACTGAATATATTTGCACTTTTTATTTTCTTTGATGTTCCAACTTTAGATCATGCATTTTCATCCAAAATAATGCACTTCACAGTTTCTAAGGAGGCACACACATCATTGCATCACTGATGAAATGCATTATTTGCATTTCCCTTTTGCATTACCTTTTATCACAAGGCAGAGCACAAAAAGAGCTCTTTGGGACGGATATTTTGCATGCTGCTTTGACTGCTAGGAAACTTGAACATGTCAATGTCTCTCTGATTTATTAGTACTAGTGCAATACATATTAGGACACAGAATCTGCAGGAGATTCAGTGCCCTTTGAAACCGGCTCAAATCTTCAGATTTGTCTAATGTTGACCTTAAAAGTCATGATCACCTCTACAATGTGTGGAAAGGTTATTCTACAGTGGATTTCAGTCATGGTACTATATGTAGCTTAAATTTGTGGGGGTTTGTGGGTGTTTTGGGTTTTTAATAATAAAAGCAAAACTCTTGCTTACGTCTGCTAAGCTGTCCAGGTCATTCTCATTTCACGTGTATTGTTATCAACTTCTGAGACAAATGGATAGAAGGGCCTTGCTGCTTTTATTTCTATGAAGTCCAACACAAAAAAAAAAAAAAGAGAGTTTTCCCAGAATTTAAAATGTAGGCATCATGGAAAATTACATTGCCAGCACGTGTGAACTTAAAAAATGACATAGTCCTAGTACAATGTTCATTTTTGGAAATAATTAAGATTAGCAATACTCTTTGCACTTGGTGCTTTGGCTGACTTTTAAGAAGCCTTAACATAATAAATGATAACAACTTGTGTTTGATATTGCATGACAAGGCAGAATTTTCTGCTGGAGGAGAAGGATTCCTGCTCTCCAACACAGAATGCCTGTGGGCAAGAGATACCCTGGCAGGCAGAGCTGCTAATTCCTCATAGGTTTTTACACTCTTCAGCATCAACAACTAATACTATTGAAGTCTTGACAGAGACTTAAATCCAGCTATAAGAATCTGTTCTGGAATGAGTCACATTTCTTTTAAAGGCCAGTGTGTTGTTTTGTTTTTTTGTTTTTTGTTTTTTTGGGGTGGGGGGAAGGGCGAAGGGAAAAGCTAGTATTTGAAAACCATAGAAACAGATTTTCCTGTGTATGGTGTTTGGGGTTTCGTGGTTTTTTTTGTTTGTTTTGGTTTTGGGGTTTTTTTGCCTAAGGAAGATTCCAGTTTGGTTCCTATCTGCAAAATCTGAAAGTTAAAGTAAGTAAGGTTTGCTCTCTGCACAATTTACCAACTACTCTCAAAGCCTCTTAGAACACCAGTTTGCTGAATAATTCCAGATATTTCTTTTTTCCCCATGAAGAAATGGGGACTGATACTTTCCATTTTTTAGAAAACAAACTATACACCGTTGAAATCGGTTAAAATAGTAGTTTTGGTTGAGAATTAAAAATTAATTTTAAAAAAAAGCCCAAACCAGCCCAACAACAGATGGAACTAAGCCTTATTGAAGACATCATGGCAGAGGGCTTGGTTTTGATCCTGCTTCTGCTGTTGTTACCAGCGATCTTCTCACTGCCTTTGTTGAGCTTGGTCAGAGAGCTTCAGCCCCATGTGTGGCATGGGCACGCTCCTTTCCCTGGGCAGCTCTTCTACAAGTCCAGTCACTTCCATACTTTGAGCGCTGTAGGGAATACATCCATTTCCAAGGAGCCTACAGGATGCCGAGTAAACACAGCCAAGGTCTGCAGAGTTACTTTTAGATCTCATGATCGCTAATTGCAACCAAATGGAGTTGGGTGCCAACATGGGGACTGTGCAGCTGAATACCTCTGTATATCTGGCCTGTGCCCTCTGACTTCTAAAGGGATGTGAGTGCACCTTTGAAAACCCACACGATGTAATCTGGGCACTTACAAGACCAAACAGACAGGAGGAGGATATTTGCAGCCATAAACATAACTGCCTGATTAATTTGTTCTTCAGCAGTTTGCCAATTGAAATGTAAACACGCTGATGTATACAGGCTGGATACCTGCCTGAATTCTTCCTAAAGAGATGCTATTTCTGGCAATAAAGAACTGCAGAATATTAGCAAAGCTGTGGGTTTGAGCCAGTGAGTGCTAGAAATAACAATTTGGTATCAGTGTCAGTGAATCAGGCCTCTGTTATTAAACTCATCATGCTGCTGAAGAGACCTTCAAAGTCAGACCATGGATAATTGTTGGGCAAAACTCCATCTTATGCTCTGCATAACAGAAATATCTCTGTAATTTGTCACTCTTCTTCTCTGCCATCATTAAAATTATTTTCTGGCCAAAGCTGTAATTTAGAAAGATTAGTGTTGCTAATAGGTTACCTATGTGCACTTTTTAACTGTTATGGTCTGAGCTATTTTGTGGGTTTTAGAAACAATGTTTTCATTAAGAAAGTCCTTTAAATCTTAGATTGCTTATATTTTTAATCCATGTACCGAGACAGCTCTGCATAATTGCCTCACGTGTTCTTTTAAAAGCCTTTTCTGAAATAACAATAAAATATTCATCTGTCTGTGTACGACACATCAGGACAGTTCTAGTTGTATTTTTTGCCTATTTTGGCATCAGCTGTTTGTGATGGGCTGGCTGCAGGTATTCAGCTGCAAGGCTACCTGCTGCTCTGGGCAGGAGAGGGCAGCCAGCAGTCCTCGTCTTGCCTTCACTGGCAGGTCCTGGGATCTGGGTTTGCTGCATGAATCTACTTCGGGCCAGACAGATCAAGCCTGGCAACAGCAGTGATGTAATAAAACTCATTTTAAAAAACCCCGGAAGGTCTGGAAATAACTTATGGGGGAAAAAAGCGAATATGAAAGTAGAAAGAAACTTGCAGTAGCAGGAAGAGCAAAGCTGCGGAAACAGACGTACTCCCAAGTGATGCTTTTCAAGGGGTATTTCCTGTGAGAAGGAGTGAGATCAGCAACATCCCTTTACCCAGAGCTCCTAGTCAGCTGTGTCCTGCTCGAACAGGTGTCTCACCTTAAAACAGACAAGTCTTACACACTCATTCTTACCCAAGGAGCATGCCAATGTGATGTACCAAAATCTTAGGGGAAGGATCTCATCAGGGTGAATGGCACCATAACAATGTGCTGTGTCATACCAGTCGTGAACAAAACCAGGAGTCCTTGTTTCATGTTTCTTGGGGAATTATATGACTTCTTTGCACTTGGAATATTATTTTAGCAGTAATGAGCTAGCTGTGGTTAATTGTTACCCTGAATTATGTAGGCTCTGCAGCTCTGGCTGCAGGCTATGCCTCCGAGTAAAAAATCTGTTTTAAAGGGACTGGAGGTCTTGTGTATTGAATATGATATCTCTGAAGAATATCCAGTAGCAACATCGAACTTCATATTTGACCTGTAGTGAAACTTAGAGCTTTCCATTGAAGCAAGACTTTAACTTGAGACCTGAAACACTGCGGGATGGGGAGGATAGCAAGTATCAATTTAGCCTTTTTCTGCATGATATCATGTGTCACAGGAAGGGCAAAAGACACAGGAAGCTGTCTGTGGATGGAAATTCTCTTGCTTTTGAAGTAACTGGTCATTTTTGTGCTTCTGTAAGTCAATACGACTTATTTAGCTTTCTTTAAATATAAGACTACTGAAATTGAGTGCTGGTTGAGGATTTGACATTACAGATGCTTTTTAGTGTCTTACCTTATTTCAAGGCAAATAGGATGCATCTTTCTAAAACGTAGGGGAGAAAAAAATCAGGTAGTTAGATGAGCAAAACTGGGAGGTGCACTTCAGATTATGGTCCAGGTTTCTCACAGTGTTCAAAAGTCTCTAAAGTAGCCCAGCTGATCTGTGTGCAGATTTAGGCTAGATAACAATCTCAGTGTGTTATAAGGTTCACTTGTTACCCATAAAGGGCTCTGAAATACTTTAAACATCTAAGGCTTAAGCTTGTTTGAATTGTCCCTATTGATCTGGAAAGCCATTGAGACAAAAACACTTGCAATGGAGACGGTGACAGTGTAACTGCAGGGTTGTCAGCCCTTGAAACAACTCCAAACTCCAGCAGCAGAATCAGTCATGCCCTGATGGCAGCTTTGTTTTGATCTTTGATGGTACTTTTCCTGTATTCTCCCAAAGTGTGAAGATGCTTTCAGAAAAGATGACAGCACTTCCTTTCTCTCTGTCCCACTCATGTATATGTAAATGGTGCTATCCATGATGCCATGTTGACTTTTATTGAGTTCTTATGCCTTGTTCTATTAGATCACAAAGTGGTTTGCACATGGACAATAAAATACAAAGCAATAATCAACTTTTTTATACTACATTGCTTACCTTAATTTGTCTCCTATTTGCACCTATGCCCTCAGTTGAAGTGAACACTCTAGTGTATCACAGGTCACTGCATGCCAGAAAGTTGAATTTCTTCTTGTTGTATTTTTAGAATAATATTTATGGCTTACGCCCCTTTACCCAGAACAGTGTGCTTATAAAGGCATGATCTTGGAAAACATTTCTGTGAGGATTAAACTTCCTTGTGATGCTGCTGCTCCCAATGTTATTTTCAAGTCTCTATATATGTAGCCCAGAACAACCATAAAGGGACTTGCACTAGAAGTAACCAAATACTGTGTAGTACTAAGTGTAGAGATAGTCCACCCCCGCTACTTCAAATGGCTCTTGTTAGGTAGAAGTGCTGTGGTCCCACTGTGGTGACACACATTCATATTTTAAGCAACAATTCCCATGGCTGCAGTAATTCCTATAAAGCACCATGAACTCTAGCTGGTTTGGAGAGATGATATAACACCAACTTTATTTTCTAATGATTTCTGATTCCTTTTTTCTGATTAAAGCTAGCAAGCATCAAACCACCAGGTGCTGAGTTCATGCCTTATGTTTGCATCTGCTGGTTGTGTGGCACTTTTTGGCCAGCTGCCCTCAGACCCTGTTCTACGCTCTGGATTATCACTGCCACCTATGGAGAAGAAGCCAATGCTGTGTACAGAAGTAGTAATCCAAATTTGAGAGGCAGCACTTCCCCATATACTTCTAACAATGGTGAGACCGTAACTGCAGGAGCCAACCATTCTGAAAGTACAAGAAAGCAGTCCAGATGAGGAAAGGTTGTATTGAGAGGCACAGGCACAAATCATTCCAAGAAAAACTGCCTGTATTCCAGGGGCTTTGAACACCCCAGATTGAGGGGGCTGGAAGTGAACTGCGAGGAGGAAAGCAAAATTGTGTGACCAAAGAGCAGGTGGCTGATAATAAGGATCTAATCTGCTGCTGGTTAGTCATCATTCATTGTCTCTAACTGAGTCCTTTAGGAAATTTGATTCTTAATTATGGAGTGACTTGCAGGGGTATTGCTTTGGGCTCAAAAAGTAGACTGGATGGAATTTTACCAAGAAAAAAATCCTCCCTTTCTCTTTTTTTCCCCTCTGTCTCACTATTTAACAATTTTTTATATTTTCACATAAAGCATTTATGAGACTTCTTCCTAAAGTATAATTGGAATATATAAGTAGCTTAGGACTATAAGAATACCTAGCAACCTTCTCCCAGCAGACAGGAGTAAATCCTGAATAAAGCTGCTGAGTTTGTCTCCAATTGCTCTTTCTGGCAAGTGAGGCACGGCAGCCCCTGGGTGAGTGTGGGGGGCCCAGGGCCAACGTGAGTGTCACCTGTGGAGATGCAAGATGTTGGGGGAGGTTGGTCACCTGGATTTGTTATCCCACACCCGAGGAACCATTTGTGCCTGGCTCTGGGCACAGCTCAATGCTAGAAGGGATGTCCCATTTGCTGCTGGAGATGAAAGAATATAGAAGTAGCCATATTCATTTGAACAAAACTACCACTTTTTCTGCAGATACTGGGAGACAGAAGCTAATGTGGTTTGTACTGATACCTGTACAAAAGCATCCTCTCCAAGCACCTCGTGGGGGCAGTGGTAGCAGTGGAAGGACTTCTGGCAAGGAACAGAAGAAGGGATCATGTTTATGGCTGTCTGCTTTCCTCCCAGAGGAGACAAACTCGACCCAGACTTGTCAGCAATGAGGTATTGAGTTGCTGGGAACACAGGGCTCAAACAATGGACTTGAGTGAAGAATTAGATCCCTGTTAATATTCAGTTTTCAAATAAAGCAAAAGACACAGAAGAATATAAATGAGCCAGGGACAAATATTTGCTTAATCTTGGTTTGTTCAGCATCACCTTTCCTGTAACGTAACTATCAAAGATTACTTATTTTAGAACTTATTGTATGGGAAAATCCCCTTAAATGTCTTTTGGATAGCAACAGGATATTTCATAATGGTAAATACAACCCCGTGTCTCTATAGAAAGACAGACACAGAGGGAGACAATCCAGAAACAATCTTTTTGTCCATGGCTTGACCATTGCTAGGAGAAGCCTTGCACAATGTAATTCCAATACAAATATGACAGCAGCTGGTATTTCCACAGGAAACAAAGTTGTGATTGATTCGTCCTAGCTCCAGCTCCTGCTGACTCACAAGTCCCTTCTGTCTTTCTCAATGGGACTTGAGTCAGTCCAAAAAATGAGGGGTGTTTCATTATGAAGGCTTGCATGGAAACCATGTGAAGAGATGAACTGAAAATATGGCGATCTCAGACTGGCATAAAATTTGTGCTGCTGGGAGCTGGTTATTTAGACCATAATCCAGGAATACTTTGCTATGGCCTTACTGTCAGGGGAAATGGTTTGTTAATGGAGGAAGATATGGAGTTTGGGTGTGTGATTGTATCAGAGAAACAGACTATATATTTTAGCTGCTTTGTTTGTAGCTGCAGTTGTTATATGTCTCCTTTTTCTTCTCTTTTCTCTTTCTGCTTTTATTGTTTAATATTATTAAAATAACTAATATGATGCATTACTCTGTTTTAATTTCAAGTGAAATTTGGCATCTTCTGGTGTTGGGATAAGGTTTAATTGTTCTTGGCATTTTAAAAAGAAATGCAAATGACAAAGATATTAAATTAACAAATTATGACAGTTCACATAACACTTTTTTCAATGGATTTTTAATACCCAGAATAGTCAGCCTTAATACTACCATATTTACAGCAAAACATTATTCTAATAGAGACGTTTTGCTTTGTCAGGCAACACACAATCAGCAGTTTTCAATAAGGAAGCTGAAAACTGTTTAACATTTATTCTGTGACACAAACTTATAAAAGCCAGACAATTTATAATTGGGACCAATATGCTGCCCTTAAATTGGGATATTAAGAAATAATTAGAGCACAGTAAGGGCAGGTTGCCAAACGTAACTTTTAAATTCCCTAGCTTATATCACACAGCACAGTGATTGTAATATATTATATGGCTTCTGTAAGGCATAAACTTACGTTTCCTACATAACAGCTTAAGGCTCTGAGCCATGCCTGCAAAAGGTTGAAGTAGTTGTTTAGTTTGGCGTGAGTGGCTTCAAGAGGCATAAAATATCACAGAACTTAGGAGCAAAGATGGCTTTTGGGTTAAAATGAAAATGGGGAGCAGTAGTAGAGTTTGCTTTTCCCACTTTTCCCACAAAACCCAGCAATGGGGTTTTTAGTTTGTTTGTTTTCTGCTTTCGTAGCCCATGAATGCCTTGTCTGCTCCGTGTAACAAGGACAGTGCCAGAAGTCCTTGAGCGAACTCTGAGCATGTTTATATGCCTTTTGCCCAGCAGACATTAATCTGAACCACTAGACAGCATAGTCACATCAGCACTGGTGGCTGCACCCAGACTGGTTAGTCAGCTGGGGTTAGATGTGATGCAGTGTCTTACGTCTGCATGGCATCCAATTCAGAGCACAGCTTTTTCTAGTTCTAGCTGGAGGATCTTTAAACATTGTGGTATTAATTGATGCAAACAGGCCTCAGAGCCTAACCCTGCCTATGGTTTTGGACGTGCCACCCACCCTGATGAATTACCTGTCTTATTTAGAAGCTAAAGTTTACATAGTGCCATGTGAGAGCATCTTGGCAATTCCCAAGTTTAAATAGTCTAGATAGTGGGGAAAAAAACCTTTTTTTTTGTTTTTAATCTACATGTGGGAGGTTCTGGGGCCAAATTAAATGATGAAGTCTTGATCAAGATTCTGAGATCCTTCAAGGTGAACAATTTACTTTCAACGTCTGAAAGTAATGAGCACTGCATTCAATTATTTTATTGTCCTCAAAATAATGTAATATCTTTTAATGATCATTGTTTTAGGGTGTTGATTCTTCAATGTGAATACTAAACTGGTGGAGTAGCTCTACACATAGCCCTTAATTTTCACACAAGTTTCTGTCACGTTTGCAAAGCCTCAAGTTCTGTAGGTGCTGTGTATATTCTTTAATATTGTAGTTCAGAAAACTTAACTGCAAAGAGAAGTAGAAAAGTATAATACTGGCAAAGTAGAAGTACTGCTCAGCACCATTTAGAGTCTTATTTTGAATTGCTGAAGTAGAAAGAATAGCCGGTGTTATTTCCCAGAAATGTTCTCTTCTCCCAGGGAGGAATAACGATGAATGTTGGGTCCCCTTTCTGTCTCAGGTGGTAGCCTGCCTAGCTATTATTCTGCACCTCAGATGAAGAAGCTCATGATATGCCACTTGAGCAGGGAGCAGTTTGTACAGCTACAGTTTAAGAGCACTTTTCTGAGAGTAGTGTTATCACTTACCCTGAGATAAGTTCCCTCATTGCTGCTTGCAATCACAGCTAGGTTTCTTTGGGGGTTTTTTGAGCAAAATTTGAAACTCTGAGGGCAGATTCAACTCTTTTTCATCTTGCAGTGCAGATGGCTCCCAAGTACTAAAGTTTGTGAACATCTTCAGATTGAGATAGGTTGTGCAGCCATTTTAGAGGACTACCATCAGGGTAGTGAACAAGAAGAAGGCAGGAGTTAGCCTCCTTCCTAGATCAGCATTTAACAACACTTTTGTGGTGATCTCCTCTTCCTCTGCTCTGCCTTTAAGCTTTTCCTCCAGGCCAATTAGTGCTGTCTCAAGCAGTGGATCGGATTGCTAATGGAAAAGAGGGTTGACACTGTGTAAAAGGCAGCCGATATGTTCTTGCCTAAAAAATAACACAAATAGACTTCTCAGAACATTGCTGATGGAGTGGGACCTCAGACTTTCCTTTTCTCTTCTTCTGGTACACCACATTTGTCTTTTACACCTTTGCCTTTTACAGCTTACCAGGAAGCACCTAAGTATCCATAGGATGCATAAGTAATGTTTCCCACAGCAAAGCATCTATTGCCTGCTACCATATTGGATTGGTCCTGATAAATCCTGTGATCCCCTTCATTTTCACATTCCCATACTAGTCTGCATTCTCAGTGTGAAACTGCATCACCAGGGTTTATTTTATTTTATTTTTTTTCCTTCTGGCCATTTTCACAGTCACAGTGTACTATGGGCAGAATGAAAAAGGAAAATAAGTATTTTGGTGATATTAGTAACTTGGCAACCATAAAGCTTTCCCATGGCTTTGCAGAGGAATTTGGAGTACTTACGTTCCGCGCTTCCCTTGATCCTGCTATGCACTGTGCACCAGAGCTCCAGTTCTGCAACTGATGTCATGAAAGTAGGTTGCTGTGCTCAAATACAGGGTTTGTCTGAGTCTTCTCAGCACAGTTTTAGGCCTGGTAAGACAGCGTATGCCTTGCTGGTTTAGACTGCTTCCACCGTGGATCATCCATTAGCTGTCTCGTACTATTTGGAAGGGGGAGTGGGTGAGATCTTGGCAGCAGCTTTGTTTCTAGAAAGAGAAACAAAATGATAAGAGAACACTTACCTGTATCAAACTGGGCTTCCTCTCAGCTGAGGGAAAAAGCAAAGAAGATTTTCCCATGCCTCATGATTTTCCTCTTTGCCAACTCCCTGGTGACACTGGCTAGACCCAAATGTCAGAAATTAGAAGTTCTTTAGAACTGGTATAAAAGGACTTCCCACAGATGAGAAGCGGTCCCTAAGTTATTTCAGCTTTTTCTCTGTCAAAGGTGACTAGTCCAAGATACTTGCCATCCCTTAATCACAATGACACTTCCACTTTGCTCCCAATTTTTTCCTCCTATTTCATTACATTAAATCAAATTCCATTATGCGTTCATTTGTAGAACAAGTTGTCTTCTCATAGTATTTATGGACATAAAGCATCATGTGCTTTATGCAGCTCATGAGACATTGCAAACGCACAAGAGCAAAAATGTTTTCCAAGCGCAACAGCGCACTCCTCGGTACATAGAGGACTGACTTGTGTTCAGCCACTGCACAGACCCTGTGGAAAGTCTGGGAGTGCTTAGGGACACTGTTGGAGATGGAGTGCTGGGCTAGGTGGAACTTTGCTGTATGTGTAGGAGGGATGCAGGTAGGGTAGGGAGGTAGGGAGGTCGCAACCTGTTGCGGCATGTGTTAGTGTATAGTAGTGGTAGGGAGAGCACTACAAAAGAGCCACAAATAGCTGGCCACACAAAGGCACAGAGCTGCAGTTTGTTTTGTAGCCCAGAGATGGAACTGGCAGAGCTTTTTGGCCTTCTGTTTGTGGGCTGGGAAGGCAATGAGTTACCTGGGCTCAGGATTATTCCTCTTCTGATGGTAAACCAGGCAGGGCAGACAATGTAACCCCCTTGGTCTCCATTCTGAAAGAACGTCATGCTTCTGAAGAAATTAGTCTGTGTTGCAGCAATTTTTAAAGGGAGTGAATGAGGTAGACTCATAAGCATAGCTGGTGAATCTCACATCAGTCCCAGGCAAAAATGTGAAACAGATGATACAATGACTGAGCCAGAAAGAATTTAAGAGATTGAATACAAATAATTCCAATTAACATGGGTTGGTGAAAAACAGGTTTGAGGGAATTATTTCATCTGTCTATCTTGCTGCATTAGAAGATGATTATTTCATTTATCTTGCTGCATTAGAAGATGCTTGGGCTTTTGGGTTTGTGCAGAACCTAAAATGATACACACCCAATATGTTATGTATCAAATAGGTTATTCAGTGTCCAAACGCCAAGCTTCAAAATACAAGTGTATTTAGGGAATCGTTGTTGTACATAAGGTGTGATTCAGGAGGTATCCAGCAAGAACTGATTCTTGCTCCAGGCTGTATGATGCTGCTAGCACTGATTGGCAAGAAAATATAGAACTATTTTTACGCAAGAAACCAATGTGTTCAGTATGGACAAAGGAAAGGCCATATGATCGGGGAAAAGCTAATTAGATCTTAGTTACAGATGGAGAGGCTCAGTATTGAGAAGCAGTGATTTTCAAAGATAGTTGCATAATAATAGCATTATGCTGGAAGCACACATTCAGCTGATGAGCTCTGTCTCAGAGAGCTTATGTACTCTTTAAATGTATTTGCAGCATGGAAAGATGTTGTCTCATTCTAGTTGGAGCACTAGAGTGACTGTTCCTGGGATATTGAGTAATCTTTGGTGTCCCATGTCTTCCTTGAAACACAAAAATCTGAGGAGGATTCAGGAAAGCCTTGTAACTATGCCCTCTGAGCTACTGTAAAAGCAATTTCCTAATATTCTGAACCTACTTAGCACCTCAATCTAAAATCCCTTTGCAGCTTTCTAACTATAATAATCCTACAAAGAAAACTGTCTAAATGTTTCTCACTGGAAAATACTAGTTTGGACCTCTTTTTTCCCACCTATAACTAAATATCACCAACATCTATCAGTAGAGGTACATTTTTGGGAACCATAATACTATATTAACTTCTGTATTAACATGTGTGTGTATATGTATTATATTTAAATATTGGTAATGGGTGATTCTGAATATATTTCAGATTTTAAAAAGGAAGGTGACTATTAACTAGCACAAGGGAAAAACAATATTGCACAACTTACAGCAGACAGACTGCTAAAAAGGCTGGAAATGAGGGGTCCCAGGTGCTAGAAAGCCTCCAGCAGGATGCTTCCTAATCAACACTCAGAATTTCTCCTTCCAGTTTTAATAAAGGCTTTTGTTTCCACTGGAGCTGGCTGCATCTGCCTTAATTGCCACCTGTCGCACACGACGGAACGGCATCGCTGACACATACAAGCCTTGGCTACCCTGACTTCTCGGCGGGAGAAAAGCGTGTTGAAATAATGCCCATTATGCTGTTTTTCAGTGAACATGTAGCTAAATGAAAAGTGTTTTGTTCTTTCTCATCACCCCAGAGTTGAGCTTTGTGCAGCCAGAGTTCTTGTACAAAGCATTAACTCATGTTTCTTTCAGGTGGTAAAGTACTAGCGAGAGGGGCAGGTGGGAGTAAGCCAGAAGCAATTGAGTAATTTATATCCACTCACACCAATGGAGGGCAGATTTTGGCATTATTCCAGCATCTCTGAAATTGGGTGCCGTCCTCATTCCTCAGTGTTGCTGTTAGCCTGACACTGTAGCTGGAACTCATACAGGGCTGCAGTGAAGACCATAGTTAAACACTGCCTTGATATTATGCCTAATAGGAAGGTTTCACTGGCTGAATCTGGCTGTTTAGGAGGTAAATTACTGCTGCTTTTCATACTGCAAGGCAATACTTAACACAGTCTTATTAACATGGCTTTACGCAGGTGGTGTGGCTTTCTCCTCTGTGCTCCAGTGTTTTCTTAAATTTTATTTTTTAAAAAATTATCAAGTCCTCGAAGTCCTGTCCTTCAGTTTATGATGTCATTCTCTGTGTGGCCCCTAAGAATTCTGCATTAGAGGGTACCCCCTGCCAGAAGAGGCCTCCTGGGACAAAAGAGCTGGAGGCAGCAGATGGTGTTATGGTGAGGATGAACGCTGTTGTTGGAGCATGTGGACAGTGTCTTCAAACTCCACAGTGTCTAAAATAACAAGTTCTTTAGACCTTAAATAGACTACGTACATGATAATACAGCCTACTGATTAAGGTCCTCACCTGTCCTACTCTGTACCTACTTAAAATGCAGAAGTACTTGCTTTTTTATGGAAGGAGGACTAAGAGCACTAGAAACAACAGCCCAGCCCCATGCCAAAGTGCTATAGAGAGATGATAACACTGCTTTATTCCCCATGCCAAAGCATCACCAGTATTTCCCCCCTGCAGCTGGCAGGACAAAACTCCCCAGATACTGGTATTATATGAGCAAACAGATCAGGTTATTTCCACTATTGGAAGGTCAGAGAAGCAGGAATTAATCCCTTCGGACAGTAAATAGAGTCAAGAACCCCAAACTGTTCTGCATCCTGCCCAAGCTATTGTGTGGATGGACAGAAAGGGTCCTCTCCATCTAAATGCTGGTCCTGTGTGGGATTTGGTCGGGAAATAGAGCCCCTGTAACACAGATGACAGGCAATCTCACTACCCAGCACTGTGTTATCTAAGCTCATCTCTTGGGAATGGGGACCCCGAGGAGAGAGGATAAGCTTTTTCCCCAAGTATGCCTTCTTTTGACAGCCCAGTGTCATTTGAAAATGCTCTTCAAAAAGCACAGCCTTCAGACTGCTCTCCAGAACTCCTTAAAAGGGACTGGGCACCATTTCTCCAACAGTGTAAGTGCTGATAGGGCACTGCTATGGTGCAGACAGCTGTGGTGGTAACCCTAAGTGGATGTTTAGTTACCAAGGATGAAAGCTCAATATACAGGTAACTGAGTGCTTGTGTGGCTGGGCAGCAATGAATGAGGGTGTTTGGGACTGTGGAACTCGGAGTTTGTGGATCCAAGCACATTTCAGTTACAGGAAATAATTTCTCACAGCACCATCCTGTTACCCCCTAGATTATGCCCGTAGCAGATCTGTTTGCTGGGTACTGTGGGGTACTCAAATCTTGCAATGATGAGGAGCCTAAGGTTCACTTTACGTCATAGCTGGTCAACTCCCACAGAACACAACTGTTCCAGCTACTCAGTGTTTTCAGGATAAATGTGCTCCTGCTGTACCTTCTTCCCTCCTGGGGTGCAACAAAAGGTAGAAAAGGCTGACCATGATGGACATAGCTACCACACACAACATGTGCACTCTTCGCAGCAAAGGGAATGGGAGTCAAGGAGTCAGGTCTGGGTTCAGGCTGTTGTTGTAACATTTTGCTCACATTCACAAACAATGCCCTATTGTGATGTTGATTTCTGCAGATTATTCTAATAACCAGTGAGCAGTGAAGCATGAATATAGGTTCAGGTTTCTTAGATTGAGTTCTAATGTAATAAGATGTGCCAGCTTTTTAAGGGCCAATCAGAACTGCACATGAAGAAGAATTGGTTAAGATAGAGCACACAGAATTTTGTTGTAGCTCTCAAAACATTGGAAGAAATGAATTTTATACCTAAGGACACATGATGTTTGCTTTCTTTTCTGCTATTTTATGACTTGGCAATTATACTGATATATTTAATCTCTAAAAATGCATAGTCTGATGTTGGTAGTAGAGCTTTCATAAAGGCTTGATTGCAATTTTAATGGGGCTAGGATTTTTCATATGTGTGAAAAATACACAACCCAGGGCCTTGCATGGTATGTGAGATGATACAAACAGTGATCACATACCCTGCCAGGGAAAACAAGGAGTCTCAGAGCTATTACTCCGCCACTTTACTGCACACATGCTGAAGTGTTGCAGACATTTACTGCACCAGTGGATTTGTAATGTACTAAGTATAAAACTGATTGTCAGTGAAGTATGTTTTAGTGACTTCAGTGAAACAGCACCAAAGAGGAGCTGAATGATGTCTCATTTTAGCAGTTCAGTGCCAGGGTACTAGCAGCAGACTAATGACGTATGCGCGTAAATGTTCTGTCTGTGAAGAAGGTCACACTCCTCATATACTGGGTCGTCTTTTGTCCTTTAGACAGGCTCAGCTTTTAGTGAGCTCAACCTGGGAGGCATGTGTGTAGGATCATGTCATTTGGAACAGCTTGCAGTCAGAAAGGCACTTCCAATCAGACCAGTTATGTTTGATGTAAAAACTAACACACAGACAAGCCTAAAATAACTTCAGAAAAGGTATGGATTTTTCTTTAATAGGTGATGTGATCCATTAGTTAACCAATATTGCTAGACAACTTATACAAACAAAAAATGCCTTGCATGAATTGTGGGTCCAGTTATCTCATATTAGTTTAGTCAACTTGATGGGAAAAATTACTCATAAAACCAATTAACATGACATAAGGAAATGCTAGATGTGTATAGGTTGCTATGACCATAATTTTTCACCTATTAGCTTAATAACAAAATACCTTAAAATTCAGATAATTAATTTTCTTTCTATTAGACTGGTAAATAGACCTCTTCCTTTCCATACTTCTTACAGTCCATGGATTTGAATTGCAGGAACTCCTATTCAGACTTCTAAAAATTTTGTAGGATTAATAGGATGGTTCAACACAAACATCTATGCACAAAGAAAGTTTTTAGTGGGGCTGGCCACGCAAGAAAATTTGTAGCTTTTTCAACTGACTTGCATCAGTTTAGCATATCTATACATGGATATATGCATGATTATACATACATTCGCTTTATTAATGATTTTACTTAAACTGATCCAGCCCTTGTCCGTAGACATGACCTGCCTTGTGAGGCCAGGAGTTGGTACTGAGAGCTAAGCAAGAGTTAAGTCTCCATACTTTTAAAAAAAATTAACTTTGATTAGCTTGAGCTGTGAGGATCTGAACTCTGACTAGGTCATGTGATTTTAACCACACTTTGTCTTTAACTGAATGGAAGTCTCCCTGGATCCAGGTGTAATATCCCATGCTGGGACATTTGGCTTTTGTGGAATTCAGCTGCACCAAATAAAAGTGGTCTTATTTCGTCCCTTAACCAAAAGGTGATCTCTCTTAAAGGCTGCTCTAGAAAGGAAGAAGTATTTTCTCTGTATAAATTATTTTCTCTGTATAAATTATTTAAAAAAAAAAAACCACTCTGCGCTTTCCTCAAAGGTTAGTTCTACATACTACACTCTGATTTATGTTCAGCATGTCAGGATAATGGGAATGGAAAGCACAGGACACACTTGGCCACATAAATATGTTGTAAAACGTTCTGAAAGTTTTCAGTCTGTCTCCAGCAATGGATCATTAAATAAGAGGAACAAACAAAGAAAGGACCATCGACCTGACCTCCACATAATTTACTTAATGACTGCCAGCTACATTCATAAATTTACAGGCACTGGGTTTTATCACCATGTGTGAATCAAGGTTGTGGTTCATAATTACTGTGCAGTTCGTGGGAAAACGAAGACTCTGACATCTTGCATTGTATTTTAGTAGTTTAAGTGAGTGGGATCTGTGCTTGAGAATGCTTAGGAGCACCCCTCATCCTGCAACATCACCTGAGTAGATGAGAATTTATATAGACTTTTTATTACCCCTTTGGGGGAAAACAATTATTTATTGTGGCACGCAGCTAACATAAATGGAAATGTCTCAGCTTTTCTGGAAAGGGTAACTGTTTAAAATGAGAATGGAGTGGGTGTGAGTGTCTTATGTAGGGTATCTTTTTTTTTTTTTCCAGTGGATAGCACAGTTCTCTAAGTGACTTTACAGAAAACACTGAAGCATAATGCCAAGCTGGATTTTATGGTTCATATCCCACAACCAAAGGCATTTGCCTTTCATCCAGAAAACCCAGTGGATGCTATTTGCAGCGCCCATGAAGGCACTCCTGCATGGCACGGGGCTGTACCTTGCACCCACACAGGCTTTTAGAGGGAGCTTGACATTGCAGCCTGGCTCCCAGTGATGCCAGGGACTGGGAAGGAGGCAGTGAGGGTTCCCCGAGCAAATCATCTTTCTGGAAATGTGTGTTTTCTTCCTTTCACAATGGCTCTTCTTGGGTTAATGTTTTCTACAGTCAAATACTTTCAAAAAGCACTGTAAAATTAAGACCTTTTTCTCCTAGTAAGTGGCATACCAGTAAAGGTCTTATTACTGGCTCTCCCACATGAGCTTTGTTGCTTCTATATGGGAATGTCATTCAGTGAGCCACAGAACCATGAAAATATCTGCAGTACTATTTCTTTTAAATAGATTTTCCTTACAGAGAAGCTATCTTCCTGAGCATTTCTGTGAAAGCTTCTGTTGACTCAATTTAATCTGATTGTAGCTGAAAACAATAATATTTCATTTACATTAGCTTTAAAACTAACTGCATTTCCCCCCCCCCTGCAGCCCATCTGGCTTTAATGTTGCTGAATTGTAATTTAATGAAATTTGTACATTTGAACTAACTAAATGTGCTGCACTAATGATCTGCTGTATTAAACAGGTAGTTAGAAAAAAAAGTGTAATATTGATGTTTAGGCTTGGTAAAAACACTTTTGGCATTCCTGTCTTACTTCATATAATTGTTTTCGTTTCCTTATGTGTGGGGTTTGCAACTGAATGAACCTGAGCTAAACATGAGCTGGATCAGCACAAAGAAGACCCCCAGGACCAGTGTGGTTAAAGCATCCTGGTTTCTCTCATCACCAGCAAGTCAATGAATAACACACCAGAATTTAAAAAGCAAAATGAGACTGTGTAAATCAAGATTGAAACTTGATTTATACAATCACCGTGTGAAGACCAAATGCCACGCATACGGAAGGAGCCGGAGGCAAAGCTGACCAGGCTTTCTGCCTCGTTAAAGTGCTAGCAGGTTACTAGATCAGAATTCTGCTACAGCATGCTGGCAAGGGTGCAAAACCCGACCCTTTATAGCCCTCCCCATACACAGCCATGCACACTTGGGCATATGGAAGTTAAAATGGGATGACATGTTTCCCAACATCAAGGATAGCTTCAGAAACTAATGGTGTTTAAAACCTGCTACAAAGACAGCTACCTCCAGTTTGGAGAACGAAAGCAGCGCACTCTGAGGGTTCAGAACAAAACCCCAAACAATTGCTTGGAGTGGGGGCGATGGGTGGTGTGCATGAAGGATGAAATTGGATCTAATTGTGTCTTTGAACCAATCACGCCTTTTTGACATTACCGCTTAAAGCACTTTTTGACAGCACCTCTTAAAGGGCCCAGCCACCAAAGTCAATGCCCATGGAACACATGCCCATTCCTGAGGCATTATGATCCCCACGGCTGCCTGCTCTTCCCTGGCAGAGTAGCCTGTAGGCTTTGCCAGTCCCCCTTGCTTGCCTGTGACTGCTGTCTGTGAGCCCTGTGGATCTCCCTCCGGATTGACCCACCAGCCCTTACAAAGAGCCTTGTGGGAAGCTGGGGCCAGACCAGGCAGAGAAGAAGCAGCCTCAGTCAGTGCTCTGCTAGTGTTGGTGTGTCTCTGTAGCCAGCCAGACCCTGACAGAGCCAGCAGGGCAAGCTTTCCTGCTAAATTTCTGTGAACTTGGAGGTGGCAAAATGGCACGCTCCACCAGCCTCACTCCTGGGAAAACTGTCAGTTGGTGTTTGCATGTTGTTGCAAGGCAAGAACTGTGAGCAAAAGCCTCAAATCTGTAGAAAAGACAGTCTGCACAAAAGCAGAAGATTCATTTTGCACGTTTGATCAGGACACTTATAACTGGCTATGGGCTTTCTTATGGATCAGCAAAGATGCAGGCCGAGCTGTAACTCTGGTAGGAGCAAAAAGAATCACAGAATAGCTTGGTTTGGAATGGAACTCTGAAAGGTCATTAGTCCACCCCCCCTGCAATGAGCAAGGCCATCTTCAACTAGATCAGGTTGCTCAGAGCTCTGTCCAGCCTTAAATATTTCCAGGGATGGGACACCTACCAACTCTCTGGGCTACCTGTTCAGTGTCTCATCACCCTTATAGTGAAGGATTTCTTCCTGATATTTAGTCTAAAGCTACCCTCTTTCAGCTTAAAGCCATTCCCCCTTGACCTATCTCCACATGCCCTTGGAAAAACTCCCTCTTCAGCTCTCTTCTAGGCTCCCTTTATGTACTGGAAGGTGCTATAAGGTATCCCCTGAGCCTTCTCTTCTCTAGGACGAACAACCCCAGCTCTCTTAGCATGTCTTCATGGAAGAAGCGCTCCGTCCCTCTAGTAATCTACATGGCCCTCATCTGGACTCACTCCAACAGGTCCATGTCTTTCACGTGCTGAGGACCCCAGAGTGAGTCACAGTACTGGAGACAGCAGAGTTTTCCATGATAGAAAACTGCCCAGGGCCAGGGCAACTGCATTGGAGCAGCTGGAAGAAACAGACCAAAGGCAGAAGAAAGAGTCTGCCAAGACGGAGTGCAGTTGAGCAGGATGTCCTCAAGCTTTTAGTAGCATGCTCCCTCCTCCCATCACTCCAAATGAAATGTGGAAATTGTACCTTGGGGATAATAACACTTCCCTAGGACCAGTGAGAGGTGCTCACATGCTGTAATAATAGATGTTGTATAAGTGCTGCAGATGGAAAGTGGATATTGGCTCAATATATGCAAAATGGGAATAATAACCCAATCTTCCAGAAGACCATTCGGTGAGTGGGGTGCAGGAAAAAACGTCTACCACCAGCCCTTTATTCTGTTACTCTGCAGACACTGATGAATTAAGTGTATAGTATCTTGCTGTGAAGAATAAGTGGAACAGACACAGGGAGATGTCTGACATATATTTTGAGGTGTATTTAATACTGTAGTGCTTCCGGATTCCACTAGCATGGTAGGGGTTTTGGCTTCGAACCAATGTTTTCAGCAGTACCATGTGTCTCTGGAACAGCAGTTCTTACTTTAAAGCTGGCTATGAAAATAGTTTCCATTATAACCCCTTGTTTTTACATGCTTATTTTATTTTGTTTTGAAAATCCTCTTTTGAGTCGAAAATTTCCATCTGTATCTTTGCCAAAAGGTGAAGTTTTTCCCCCTTCTTTTTCTTAAGCTTGGAGGAAGAATCTTTCAGATGTTTTTGAGTCATGGGAGAGTGGAAAAAATGCATTTTCCCAGTAGGGTAAAAAAAAGTCCACATTTTCATAATAGCAGAAACATGGAGGCAAATTAAACTGAAGGCTGTAACTTGTATTTTGGTCTAGATACTTTTGTAGTAAACCAGCTTCATAGGGAAGTACTTTGATTTGCCAGAGGCAGAGATTATTCTGACTTTTGGGAGTTAATCAGGCAGGGGTCCACATTTGAAACTTTCCTGTCATTCAGGATATTGTTTAAGGTAGTGTCTTTACAGCTGCCCATTTAAAAAGGAAAGAGCTGGTCCCCTGTGGACTTCTGCCCTTCAGAGCTAATTACAGCCCAGCAATACATTTAAATTCATTCTAAAATCAGATTGAATGGAGAGGAACTAGATGAACAGTGGTGCCAAACATTTTCAGAACTTTTTCTCAAAAGTTTTGAGAAAAAGTCTCACTCCAGTCAGCAAGAGCAAATAGATATTGTTAAAGTTGTGGACAGGCTAAGGCACTTTGAATGGCAGGGTGCATACACACGACTGGCTTGAGCAAGTGAGGAACTTCATTTTGTTGATGCCTTTTCCCCTTCACATAGGCTAGGAAGCATCAGTGTAAAAATCTGCTGTGCTATGTGTAGTTACACTGAAGCAGTTATTAAACAGAAAAGAAAAACAGAAACAGAAAGAAAAGAAAAGGAAAGGGAGAGGGAAAAGGAAGGGGAAGGCATCTAACCATCATGCTGATGAGTGATCCTGCACCCCTATGCTGCTCTGTTTTTTCCTGGTTACGCTGTAGTGGACACACTATTATTAAGTCCCCTCCATGTGTTCGAAAAAAATATGCAAGATCTGACCATTTTGGGGGGCAAACGATACTGTTGTGATCTTCAGTTTCATATTTTTCTGGCTCTTTTGCAACTTCTAGCTACACAGCCTGCACATTTCATTAAACCTTTCGCTTTCTATCATTCAGAACCTGCTCCAAGTGTACATACGTTTGGCAAAGGCATCCAAAATGATGTGTTTATTTTGCTTTGGAGCCAAAAAGCAGTGATTCATTAAGGATCTTGGAAATGTAGAGGGAAGGCTACAGCCAGTAATCACCACACATGCCCTGAAGAACAGAAAGCTGTGTTTTTGCAAGGAAAATGGTTAACGCAGCTGGACCGGTATCATGGCAAACTTCTCTGAAGCAAGGAGGCACTGCTGGACAGGCTGGAGAGCACAGAAGTTCTCCCAGATAATTGGGCTTTGCTGCAGCAGCAGCAGGCAGAAGGCAGCTAGAGGCTTCTATTAAGCCCAGACATGAGAGAGAAAAAATGCCTAAGGCAAGCCATTCCAGCCAGTAGGAGCCTTTCCTTAAAAGGATGAATTAGGGAACTCCAGTACCATTGCCACTGCTGTGGTGAACACCATGCAAGGTGCAACAGGCCTTGAGAGAAGAGGTGGAGCAGGAAAGGTGGTGTCCTGCAGCAAAAACAGGCCTCCGGCTGCCTTTGGCTGCACTACTTCATTTTCTCTGCTGGGGAAATGCCAGCTTGTATCAGTAAAGGGGCACGTTCACTATGTTTACTGTGGCTAGTGATACAAACCTGAAGCAGCTAAAGCCTTTCAAAACCTGGCAGAAACCTGACTGTTGAGGAACTCTACACTCCAGCATGTCATTGTTACACCGTTGCTTTCTTCATCCCCAGTGGCTTGAACTAGGACAGGTAGAACACTATTTATAGGTTTTAATGTAGTCCTTTTTGTCTTTCATCATAAATCTGTAACCCTGGACAAAATTGATATCTAGTGACAAACACACTGTTGATTGGAAAATGTCTGATGGTTATTTTATGCCTGGAAAGGAAATGCTGTCCTGTGCGGTCACAGAGCTGCCACTGCACAGTGAGCCACCATGCAACAGGAGGTGCTGGGATCCTGGACTCAGTATGAGGCCAAGGAAATGATCATGTATGAACAACATTAGTATCGAGAGTTTTTGTTGTTAACAATCAGAAACATGTAGAAGAGCTTTAGAAAATTTAAGGTTTAAATTCTAAACTGGGACTATGGCATTTAAATTATTAAGTACTAGGGTGAGACCTTACAGACTTAGGGGGTGTTCTTCATGTAGCTTTCAGGAATATCTGGTCGAGGATTAGGGACACAATGTGATCTGGTATGTCACTTCCCCTTGGTGCTTTAAACAAAAACAGGAGGTAGATTTTTCCAGCATAAATTGCACAATGCTTAACCCTTCTTGAAAGAAGACAAGATCCTTGTCCTGAATAACACACATTTCTTATAGCGTATTAATTTTTAGTAAATTCAAATTAAAAAGCCACAATACTTAGTGTCAGAAGGGTCTGATTAATCAGGGTCTGAATCTCTCATTTGTTCACTTTTCATAATATTGCACAAGATGTTCTCCAAAATCTGCATTACACCACTTCTACTGTTTACATCAGAAGTCTTCAGGCAGCTGATAACTTTTGAAACAGTAGATTTCAAAATGTGTGAAATCAGAGATTTCAGAGGTTTTGAATCTCCAAATAATACTCCAAATAATTAGTGAAAACTCCAGATAATTCGTGAAATACTCCAAATAATTAGTGAAATGTTCTGGGTCTGTGAGAAGACAAAGGTTCCTGTGTAGGCCAGGCTTGATGAAGCAAAGCAAGGGAACTGACTCCAGATCATCACAAGCAAAGTAAACAAACATTAGCAAGAACTGTGGGATGGAGAAAAAAGTCAAAAAATACAGAAGGATATAAAGTTTTAGAATTTGCCTTTAAGGAACATTAGGGAAAGAAAACGTTTTTGAAAGATATTGTGGAATAGAACTGGAATGGGGATGAAGCATGTAGAAACTGAAGCGTAGGAAGAATGCACAGAGGGGGGTGTAGGGCAGCTTCTGAAGCTGAGGAGTGTGCACAGCAGATGAGTAGATCTGCTCTCCATGACTCCCAAAATGTTTGTGTTGGGATCATTTTCCTTCTATTTTCTGCCTTTCGACTGCACACATTATGTAAATGACTTCAAAAGTTCACTGTGTACAGTACCACAAGAAACTGCAAACTATTATTAAAATGAAGATTTTTCAACGTACTTGCAATGTTCAAGTCTGTAGAACTCTTTCCTATAAAAATTTTCCAAGCAGTTACTTAATTTAGGCAAGATCAATGTGAAATTAAAGGGTACAACAGAAGAAAGTCACAGATCAGATGATAAAACCACACAAGTAGATCCATAAGCATTCATCACTAATCATTTAAAATAATTTTCATGTACTGTTGTGCAAGTTTCTTCTAGGTACAGTTAAAACCCATGAGTCAGAGAGCACAAAGAGAGGCCCACAGCTGAGGGTGCCTAGCACACACCTAAATAATAAATTATTGAACTGCTGTTGCCATGAATTGTTTACGTGCTTCCCGGTGTCTAAAACTGACTTGCAAAGTGTTATGGTAAATAATTTAAAGCAGCAAACAGGTTTGCAAGGGCAGAACCTATTTGCAGATAATTTGTGAGCAGAAAGAAAACCTGTCTGTGCCAAATCACCAGGAATGAGTTTGCCCAGCTGTGCTGTTTTTCCTACCTGTGATGGCAAAGAGCTGGTAAGGATGAATAAGAACAGGCATTGAAATAGGAGTCAAGATCACCTGAATACTAAAACAAGTCTGAGCTCCTCAGATCTTCCATAGGTAAGGGCCTTGCTACCTGTCACCCAGTGCAATCTTAATGTGAACAAGCAAATCTCATCCAAGAAATCTCTGTTATATGTTTTAATCAGAATAGCCCTCATTTGCATATTAACTCCTCTGATCCAAGGCTTTGAACCTGTAGCTTCCAAATTTAGAGACTGAACTACAGAAGCTCCTCTCAGTTCTGTAGAGTTGCCTTCCATTCTACTATGTAGATACTATGTACAACAGGTTTGTATGAGGCAGGACGACTGGTGATGATCACTGACAGATAACAGCCTCTTTTTTAAAGAAGATTTCAAGTTCATTTTTTTGCCTAATACATAGGCATTGAAAATGGGAGGTGACACTGATGAGAACATAGGATTGCTAAGTAAGAGTAAAAAAAGGACACAGAAAAATATTTTAAAATATTTTCAAATGAGAGAATAATGTAGGGTTACTAAAAAAGTCCCTGGTTATTGAAAGGAAATGGCCTAAATTCCCAATACAGTGCCAGCATAATCCATGACTATGACCTGTGATTTCATTTTGACAGTGCCAAACTGCATTCAGTTTCACAGAAAACAGAGCTAGAGTTTTGCTCAACCTCAGCTGATGTTTCAGTCTTAAGTACGCAAACTGATTTTGGTGGTACCCTTCCCAAACTCTTCCCTTTTGTAGCTGCAGGTTTTCTACAGGTAGGTACAAATTCAGTGTCATCATTATAAACCTTAGTGTGACCCATGACTAAAAAAATTACCTAGCTTCTTGCTTGTGTTTGCTCATGCCTTTGCTTTGTTCATTGAATTGTAAAGCTTTGCAGCCTGCTGGACACTGTGCTGCTCATCTTCCAGCAGTTCTGCACCCTGACAGGAGTTGTGGGTGGGAGGGGTGGGAGGACCACCTGTCTGCATCATTTTTGTTTTAGATTCAGTGCCATCCTCTTGATTTATCTTGATAAGCACCTGGCTAAAATTTTTTCCTGTAATAAGGCTGAATGTGTTTGCCAGTCTTGCATTATAAATCCTGAGATTAAATGTGAGAGCCTCTCCTTGTAGCTTCTGTTATATTTAGTCCCATAAATTAATCTCAGTGACTGAAAGAATAGTTATAAAAATTCACCTTTCTAAAATGTCTCTTTACTTTATACAAGCCTACAGGACTTTAAAGACTGGGCAACAACATCCTACAAGTTGTAGGTCATCTACTGCTATCCATCATCCCAGTGTAGTAAACACACTGAAATAGAGCTGTATTTATAACTTTATTGATGGGAAGGAATTTGCTCTTTGATGTGTGAGACAGATTATTGTGTGCATTATTTCATTCTAACTTTGGAACAATTTGGAAGTTTCACACCATCTTTCATGGAGAGATCTTGTATCAGTCATTTAGACAAGTGCAATATTCTTGTTTTACAAACACTTCTGAAATTCATGAAGAAGCTCTTCTTCCTCTTTTGATGGAATATTTCAGTTCTTGGGGGTCAGCAGAGTGTCTATTTATCAGTACTCAACACAATAACTTGGGACAAGAAGGGAAGGACTGTGCGTGTAGCATGAGGCGATCAGATAACTGCAGTATTATTACTGACACTGACATTTCAAATCTCAGTGGGACATTGGGTCCAGGAACCCCACTGAAGCTGATGTATCAGGACAGTCTGGCATGACTTACTGGCAATTTTTTTACCCATCAGCTTCCCCACCTTCCTTGGGATGTTTCAGCATCTTGTTACAGTATTTCCTTCAGTACAAGACTAACCCTGGATAAAAAGGTCATGGAAATTTTAATCCTAAAATTCTCACTTTCATCTTCCCTGCTCATTTTTGCTTTGCTTGCAATTGTGGATTTCCAGGAACTCCAGAAGACTACAACAGGTACAAAATGCTGGGCAGTCCATTTGTGTGTTTTATCCTCTTAGCTGTTTAAAGGAAAAGTGGAATATACATCTTAACACATCATAAATAAAGTCATCTAAATTCTAAAAAAAAAAAAAATAAAAAAGAAATTATAGCAAATAAAGGTGTATTTTATCTACATAATTGTAATCTCAAATCTCTACTAGAATCAGTTATCAAACACTATTGTACTCTTAAACTTTTATCTGTCCTAAATGCCAGCTACCAACATGGCAAGAAATTTAATGCACAGATCACCTCTATAGATAGAACACCTCTATCATACTGCAGAATAAAAACCACAGACAACATCCATTCAGACAACTGAATATTAAATGTATGTATTTTGTGTGGATGCTCAAATGGGAATGTCAGTAGGGTGATAAAATCCCTTCTGTGTGGAGGCAATTGCATAATATAGCTCTGCATATGAGAAATGTCATATCTTGGCTTTCTCTTATAGGTCCCATTGGTAGACATCTTTTAGTACAGTCTTGAGGATTCATGGTTCACTCCCTCCCCTCAGTGAGTCACAAGCTGAATTCTTTAATCAAATGGCTTAAAGGCAGGATTTAAGCAGAAAAGTACTATTGTTTTTTCTAATTTGATCTTTAATGACTGTGAGTACTTGAGATGTATACATTGCTCCTTTGCATCTTTAGGCAGGAAATAAAGCAAATAAAGCAATAAAGAAAGAGGCATAATTGTTTAATGCACCAGTACCATTTTATATATTCAACTAGTATTCTCAATTCAGGATCAAAATAAAGTATTTATTTCTGCCCATTTTACAAAAGCTGAATAAAGAATCTATGGTGCTTGTATTGGATGATGGCAATTATCTTGTCCATCACGAATAAAAATCCCCTGAATAAGAACTTTAAATTTTCTAATGCAAGTAAATTTTTTCTTGTTTACGGGTTGCTCTTTTGGGTAAACTTTTATAAGCAGAAGCTACATTTTCTGGTTCTATACAGCATAATGCCTATAATCTGTTAGTGCTATAAATCAACACTGATGTTCCCTAGTAGAACTTCCATTCCCCGCTTTCTGAAGTCATAACCGTGTCTGGTTAGTTCTACAACATACCACTGAGCATTGCTGAGGTATGAAGAGAGAACCCTTAAAAAGGAGGTGTCCGTAGGGAAAACATACAAAAGAACTTTAATTAACTTAGGAAGAAACAAACTCCAAACAAACAGAGTAACCAAACCAAAAGAAATTGGCAACTGATTCAACTACATGAAGGATATGGTAACTAAACCCATTTTATCAGCTCACAAATTGACCTTGGAGAGTTTATTACTTCACGTGAATCATAGCAGACAGATGATATATGCTTTTGCATTGTAAACTGGGCTTTTACGCAGCAGGAGAAGACAATTTCCTTTGATAAAATTAATGAGATTCACCAGAGGGAGACAGGAACACTTTATGTTCCTGTTTACAAGTGACTCCAAAGAGGTAACCCGAGTTTCTCAAAACAAACCCTTTAAAAATAATTTTTCAAGGTAAGAAAAATAAATGTGCCAAATTGCATGCAAAAAAACCCCAAACCAAATCCCAAGAAATAAATTACAGAAGTCTGTTCAACAAGCTGCCCTTCTGAAAGCCTTTCCTTGGATTGGACGAAGGCACCACTAAACCATCTACCTTGCCCTTGGCTCCCACTGCATAATTCAGCGTGGTGTCTCTGTACAAGCAGCACTTCGTTGTCTTCAACTCCATGCTTTGTACAGGGCCTGGAGTGGGAGGTGTCAGGTAAAGAGTCTTTCCTTCAGTGTTTGAACATCCAGGATTGTTGCAAAGCTATTCTCTCCTTGCAAAGGCAGTATCAGATTAAAACGCAGCACATCAGTCTTTCCTGAAAGTATTGGCACTAACTTTCTTCACACCTTTTGTTCTAGAGCACTTTCTGCAATTTCCATCTCATCTCTTTCCAGCTGTCTCTCATCATCCAGCAGATTTTTAAGGGGCAGATGACACTGAACATAGGACAGCACTTTTTTGTCTGATAAAAAGCACAACTATCTAATGGGATTTCTACCTGCCCCTTTCCTATTTGCACATCTGTATGTGGATATCAGATCCCTTTTGTATCAGCACTAGCTCACTAGGAGCTTGTGTTGAATTTCACCAAGCTCCTACATGGAGGAACTTTTTAAGATATGCTCCTTGTCCCAGTAGGTAGTGTTGCTCCATCCTGCAAGTCTGGCATTTTTCTCTTTTTGACCATATTAATACTTACTTGTTTGAAAGACCTGAATTTATTAAATAATCCAGATAACTCTGTGACTGCCTTGTTCTCATTATCACTCTGGTAATATTTATTCTGTCTAAAATTGCTGTTGGTGGTGATTTATGTAGTCTTTTAAAGCTGTTTGAAATAATGCTTTTCTAGATTGCTGATGAAAACAGTGACGAGCCTCCTCATATCTCCCCAACAGAAACACCCTCATTAAATGCTACTGCTCCTTGAACAATTAATCTGCTTTTCATTTAGTTCTTCCTCTGTTTGTGCTTTATTAATTTTGTGTTGACTTCACTTTTTTCTCTCCTACTAAATCAAGTACCTAGCGGAAGTCTATTCCACTCAAGCCTCTGGTAATTTAACACATAATCATATAAAACGAGGAAATAAAAGGTCTGCCAGGACCTATTTTCTATAAAAAAAACACAAATACTAGCATTAGTTGTGTTCTCTATTCACCATGTAGTAGCTGTCAACCATGTCTTCTGCCTACTACATAAGCCATAGCTACTTGTGGTGCTCCATTTGTGTCCTTAGTGTGGGTCCCACACTAACACAGTTAGTGCCAACGAATGGAAAGAATAGCAGGTCAGACATCTCTTCAACCCCTGTAGGATTTCCCTCTAGGATTTCCAGACCATCAGAAATACAGTAATTTCACCGTGTGGCTTGCTGATAGGTGTTCTTTGGATGAGCTTTGAGTGCCCTTCTGTGATGCATGTGCATCTCCCTGCTTGTTTCTAGATACTGCACAGTAATACCTATTAAGCACTCGAGTTTTGGGGGGGTGTTTATTTTTTTTTTTTTTTTTTTTTTGTCACTGATAACAGTTACTAGCTCTAGCTCTAGCATTAAGCTTGCTCTAGTGAGTTTAGCATTAAGCGTATATCACTGCTTAGATTATACTTATGCATTAAAGAGAACAAACCATTATTCCTTTTGCCCTAGTGCTATGTGTACAATCTCTATTTCCCCCCATCTTCCCTATAAATTCATCCAGTTGATTCTGACCCTTCTTGTCACTTGTTATGGCAGAGTTCTGTCTGGCTGCTGCTGTCCTTGACTATCTTCTTTCTTTCAAAATTAAAAGTAGTCCTGTCTTTCATTCTCACCTGTGGATGAGATGAGGGTCGGGCACTTTTCCAGACCTCTGTCACAGCCAGACGAGGGCTGGTAACGACCCCGTGCCCTGCCCAGCCACTCGTTTTCCACTCGTGACGGTAGCACAGCCCTGAAAACTGACCCCAGCAGTGAAGCACCTCGGAGCAGGGCGATGGGGATCGCTCCCTGAGATTGCCTCAAGTTTCCCCCGCACCTTCAGAAGGAATAAGAAGTGTCTGGACTAACCCTGTGGACTTCAGATACGGGCGGGGTTGGCAGACACCGGGACACGCTAGCAGGGCGGGAAGCGTCGCCAGTTACGCACCGTCTTTCCGATCTCCGTGTAACTAACGGTGGTTTTTCTTTCCCTTTTTTGTTTTAATTTATTTATTTATTAAAGACTTCTGCGCTCCCCCACCCGGGCAGGGACCCGGGCTGGGAGCGGC
>VXAY01007011.1:1743990-1775347 GCA_013399855.1 Oxyruncus cristatus | reverse complement strand
CCCCCCCCAATCTCCTCGGAGGTTCGGAGTTACTTTTTTCCCCCGTTATTAAATAAATAAGTACGAAGGCGAAAAAAAAAGAAAGGGGAAGGAAAGGAGCTTTGGCACCGCGCCCAGTAGCGCGGCTAGTAACCCGCCCAGCTGGTTGCTTTTGGCTCCAGGACGTTTTATGTGTAAGCAGACTGTTGAAAATAAATAAATAGCGTGTGAGTAGAACTGCGGGGTTTTTTGTTTTGTTTTACTTTTTTTTCTCATCAGTAAAGCAGTCCTAAGTGTTTGCAACTTTTTGAAGATAGTACAGACTACTTGGGAATGCTGTTTGGAGGCATGTTAGGATAACCTCGTGTGTTTTAGTTACTGAAAAACAGTGTGTCTCTTCCCACAATAATAGGATGTAGAATCTAAATTAACTCCAGTGAGGTTTGAAGTTTCCTGTGAAAATGTCACTGCATGCATGTTTTTCCTCAACGCCTGTTTCCTTTGCATCCGTTTAAAAAAATAAGAAAATCCTGTTGTGGAATTTAATTCTGGAGGCTGAACTTTATCCTTAATTTGCTTATTTCTGTTAATGTGGGAATGTTTCGTCAAATAGGAGACAGTGCAGCAAAGTTTCTTTTTTCCCCTTTTTTTTCATTCATGGATGTTTTGAAGGATAGTTTTAGTAATAACACATACATTTTCAGAAGAGCTCCATTATGTTCCTAGTCACACCATCCCAGTCAAAACCTTGGATTATTTCCTCACCTGTCAAACGTTGCATGAAAGAGAAATTGGACCATTTCCCATAAATGTCACCATCCTGTTGAAGGTTTCACCTGGTAGCCAGCATGGTAGGATTATTGGAAGGTAGGCACCGGGAAACAGATGGACTGGTTAAAAATTTTTGGTCACTTTTTTGTACAGAAAATTGAACAAATGCTTATGTGCAAAAGTCTACTGTGAGAGTAGGGAGTATTTTGCCCTAGGGGAGCCCATATCTTGACCAAGGATAGTTGAGATGTCTGTGTTCCCTTGGCTCAATGCTAATGAACAATAAGTTTTACCTAAAATAAAAAAAGTCACCCTTGAATTCTTTCCTAACTGAAACCAAAATTTCCAACTAGGAGCAGTAAGAGACTGCTGTCTGAAGATGTAAGTTACAATGATGCTACCTCAGTATTGCCAAGTAAATTCTGGTTACCTCCATTTTAACAGCACTTCACTTTATGATGAGACAGTGGTAGTGGTAGCACCTCCAGGAGGTTCCACGGGAGAGTAATCCCACTGCGCTTTGAGTCCTGTTGAAATTGTTGGGAGGGTATATCCTCAACAAGAATTGCCCACAGGGGCAGGTGGGTTTCTGGGTGGCATGGATTCTTGGGGGTGCAATCATTTGTTTTCTCTAGTCTGTTTTTCTGGTATGGTCTGGACACTTGATACATTCCAAAATTTAGGAAGCCCTGTCCAGCTGTGATCAGGGCAGGAGAATGACTTCTATTGGTTCTTGTTTCATACGTTGCCCCTTAGGCAAGCAGGCCTAAAATCTTCGTTGATTTTGGCATGCCAGCCAGCTACAAGCCATTTAAGTCTTTGACAGCTGCTAGAGATTAGAGTTGAAGGAGATATCTGTCTTGCACACACAGGGCTACAAATCTGTTTTAGTGCTAAGGAATCAATAGTGCATTCAGATCCTCAGTGAGCCACACAAAAGCAGCTGTGAGAAGTTGCTTGCCTGTTCACTCCCTTTTTTCCCCCAGCTGTGCCAGCCTGCAAGGGCTCAGACCCTGCCCTGTGATGCCTGCAGACCTCAGCTGGGTGCAGGGGAAGGCACCGCTAGTAAATCACGGTGGGGACTTTGGATGGATGGTAAGGTGAACATGGTTTGATGTAGAACACTGAAGTAAAAGATATTTCCTGACAGTCACAGTATGTTAGAAGAGATAAAATATATGCATAATACAATACTCAGGATGGATCCCAGCCAGTGTCCTGCAGGGTTTTTATTAAGATTTCCTCTAAATGAAAGGTTTTAGTCTTGGAAAGGGAAATACATACTGAAGTACTTAAACAGATCAAGGTCCTAGTGTCATTTTCCCATTGGGTTAAGGGCAGGACTGAGGCCTAACCATAAAATTCAGAAGTCCTTCTCACCTGGGTGAACATGGACTCATACCAGACGGATTAGCATGCCTATAAAGAGAGAAAGAATCAGTTTTTTGTACCCCACGGGAACTTTCTTTAGCAATGTTGTCTTGCTAGAGTTTGCCATCAGTTGCATGTGAGTGGGTGTTGAAGTGTTTTGGACAGGAGAATCGGGGCTTTAGTCATCTCCCATGACTGTGAGTGGTAGATGGGCAGCAAAGCAGGTCTTGGATTGCCTGGTGGGTGCTCCTTCTCTTCGGTTACAGCTTCTCGGTAATTCAGTTAAATTTTTTAAAGCTTGTTTGTTATTTGCTGTGGTTCGAAAATGTGAACAAACAGCAATTGCAAGAGGAGCTTGTGAAGACAGTATAGATACATGGATAAGGAGGAGCACGTATTGTCCTTGTTCATTTTCCTTCCTCTTCTCTGAGTTTCCCATGCCTGGCAGGACTTGATTAGTGTGCTCTCTCTCCATTCACTGACTGGAGTTTAGTGCTTTTGGGGGCTATCAGCCATCATGTGCAAAAGCTATCACTTCTGTCTTCTGATCTACAGTTTATCAAAGGGAAGCAGAGCTGTACACTTTTTTCAGTCTTCTTTTTTTTCCTTTTGGATTTGTTCTTGGGTAGTTCAGTACCAGCCACAGTACTGAGAAGCAGCGAACTCCTCAAGTGGAGGTGTGACCAGCGTGTTGGGAAGGTAACATTTCAAAGCAGAACTAGTTAGGTGATGAAAGATTTTTGTTGTTTCTTGAATAGTGATGCCTTGTCAAGAAAGAAATTTTCAGTAAAAACAGACCTATTAATGTTCCTGGGAAGAGGTCAGACAGCTCAGCATGAAGTGTGAAGCACGAGCAGAGGGGAAGAACAAGTTGCAAAGAGGAAGGTCTCGGGAAACTCTTGCCCGGATGATCAGGATGCTCATCAGGGCCAGTTGAAGACTAGGGTCAAATCCCTGTGCTGATCTCCTGTGCCAAGAACGTAATTGGTGGGTGGCAGTTCCTTCTGTCATATACATTCTGCAGAAACAGAGCACAAACTATCAGGCTTGTGTTTCATCCTTCTACAGACCCAAAGCTTTTCGTGGGCATGGAAATGTACTTCAACAGCACAGAAAAACCATTTCCCACCCATTTTCCCCCTTGAGATGAAAGCAGTCACTGGAAGGATCCTGTTGTTTGTTGACCTTGGCACTCAGTGAGATGATTCTCATAGGTCAGAAGTGAACATGTTTCTCAGACTGCTCCTTTTCATCTCTCTTGGCTTTGTGGGATTTCCTGCTCATGGACAAGGAAATAGCAGCTTCACCTGTGTCTGTGTAGAGGAATTGTAATTTCCTTAGCTGGGCAACTTTGTTCTAGTCCTGAAATGAAATGGAAAACTAATATTTGTTTCAGCAGTTCTAAGTGTTGGTAAACAAACTAATTGGTTAGCAGTTCAGCAATTCCAGGACTTGTTTAGTAAAGAGAAATTCCGGTAGTGTTCTTCATTAGTAGCTACTTGTGAGCCTTACTGAGGGTGCTGTTATGGGGCAAGCCCTCCTGTTCCTGAGGAGCTGGACATTGAGGTACTCAGCCATAGACTTAAATCCTCATCTCAGCTCAGTCCACTGTGAATCTGAATGTGCAGAAAAGCCCTTACAGTAATAATTCTAAAGAGTTTTCAAAGGAAATTGATTTTTCTCCTTCAGCTACTTTTACTTTTAAAGGTGGAACAACTTTGATATCATTGCACTTTACAGGAGGACATTTCAAAGGATTTACAGGTGCAGTGAGCTACTCCCAACACACCTGTCAGCTGGTCATTTCAGATTTTGGTGCACTTGAAAGAGTGGAAAGCAGAGCTGTTGAGCTGAAATGTCAAGTCCCATTTGATGTGAAGCCCTAAATGACTTGTCCACAGCCACAAAGGACATTCTGGGCAGAGAGTCTCAACTTCTGTATTTTTTTTTCCTAAGATTTAAATTGGTTGGGGGCTTTGAGGATGAACCCTGATAATATTTAATGGGGAATCCTTTTCCTTTTTTCTCCCCCTTTATTGTAAGTTTTGCAAGAGTTATAAGTACAATGTAAAGGTGTATTGTTTTCATTTGCTACTAAATTTACATCCAAGGCTTTTCAGTTTTTGGGAAACACTTTCTTCACCCCACCAGTATTGTCAGATTAGGCTACAGTTGTGACAGCTCCAGAATTCGGGTTAAGTAAGTATCATTTTGCCCCAGACTTCAGGCTGATAGAATGGATATTTTGGATATCTAGTCAAAGGCATAAAAAGCCCATGTTTTCAGACAGAATGGGTAGCCACGGATTTGCCTGCTACTAGTGAGAACTGCAAGAGCTCTTTTAAAAAGTTGGTGCTTGTCTTTCTTGAGAAGTTTCTGTGAATAGTAATGGCAACTGCTGAAGGTGTAGGTTTCAGCTCCCCACACCATGAATCTGATTTGTGCTGTTGTTGAGGGTCGGAGTGTGAGCGTGTGGAATGAATCACTATTTATAGACAAAAAATGGTGCACGCTTTTTAGTATTGCATCTTTATGAAATATAAAATGTATGTGCTGCCGCATACTCTGTGATCTGCCAGAGCAGAGCGGGGCCCCCACGGCTGCAGCAGTTGCTGCTGGCCCCGCTGGAGCTCCTCAGCTGCGGCAATAGCTCACTGCAGGGGAGGCTGCAACCTGAGCCTGCACCAGGCATAGCCCAGAACACAGGTCTCATAAGGACACAGGGGATCAGCCACACCACAGGGACTGCATGTGTGTGAAAATAAAGGTGTAGTGCTCCACAGGTTCCAGGCCGGTGTCTCACTTCTTCTCACTCTGATGCCACTTTAAGGATGACCAAAAATTCTCCTCATTTAGCTGCCAGGGTATGTGACCTTTCATGTCAGACATGCTGGCCGAGGTATCTTTGTGTACTGATGTTTGGTAGCTGTTAATCATCAGCTTCCTCGTCTGCCACGAGGAGAACGAGAGTTGGCTCCCGGGAAGTCATCATGGGTAGGGTGGCAGAGTCCTGCCAGCTGCCTGGGTTTGTGTGTGGGTTGTCTTCTCAGATGACCACCCCGATACTTCCCCCACGTGAAAAGCTCATGGAATATCTTGTTTCCTGCTGAGCCCCGTGTGCTAAGCCCCACTGACAACTGATCCCACACCACTGGATCTCAGCCACCCCT
Source organism: Oxyruncus cristatus (assembly GCA_013399855.1). Classification (NCBI taxonomy): domain Eukaryota; kingdom Metazoa; phylum Chordata; class Aves; order Passeriformes; family Cotingidae; genus Oxyruncus; species Oxyruncus cristatus. The sequence continues at coordinate 1,770,056 of VXAY01007011.1, read as the reverse complement.
TGGATCAGTTGTCCTTCCTTTCTAGATCCTCTTTCTTGGCTTTCTTACTGCTCCTGAGTAATATGGCCTTGTTCTTAGGTGGTGTTTTCTGTTATGTATTTCAAAATGCTTTCCAGTCCTTTTTATATTATTCCCTGGTTTAAATGGGAAAACTTATCACAAGGAGGCAGGATAGCATCTAAGACACAGCCAGAGGGAAACCAAGGAGCTCCCGAGTCTTCATCAGTGTTTGAGCCATATCACAGTCCAGCCTGTTAAAAATAGAAAAAATTTAGACATTTATATCTTTCTTCATATGTTTTCCCTTAAATTTGTCCTTTATTCATTTTGGACACTAATGCTTTTTGAGATTTAAAAAAATGTAACATTGCTGAAAAATACTTGTGAATCAGTGCTGATATGGATTTGTTTTTCACTTTATTGTTTTAAAATATAACAATGAGTGAACTCAATGTCTTGGGTCAATCGCTGGTAGATTTTAAAAAATACTTCAGCAAATAGCCTGCTTCCAGAACTTATTTCTGCCCATTGTATTTAAATTGTAACAGTGGCTTGAAAAATATTTCTGATATACAGAAATATCCCAACCAGCTGCTGTTCAGTCCCATATGGAGAAGTAATTTCTGAAGTGTCCATTCATTGCCTTCTCTAGTTGTCCTGATCCTGTTGTTCTTCTGATGAGAAAGGATTTTCATTCTAATAGGGCCAGTGCTAGGCATAGGAAAAAAGAGGGGAATTAGTTTGCTGGTGATGATAAAATGTCTCTAGTAACAGGCAACAGTGGCTCTGATCTATTTTGCCCCCAGCAGATACCAGAGAGTGAGGCTGGCTGCTGGTGCTCCTGCTGAGACAGCAGCCAGGATGTAGGTGTGTGTCAGGGAAGTAGGCAGTTTTGTTCTGTCTGTGTCCCTGAGCTGTCAGTATTCAGTTTTGCCAGGGCTGATGGGAAGCCTTCAGTCAGGTCTGGGTTCAAGCCACATGAAGATATTGTTGTATAAAATATGTGCAAAACTGAGAAAGAAACTGTGAGTACAAACCATAAGCAGGGAAAGTAGGCAGATAGTGAGGGGGTTAGTTTGTTATTTTATTTCTTGCCCCCAAAATAAAATCAGAGGCAAAGCATGACACTGAGTAATTTATATGGCCTTATATGTGAACTCTACAACTCCTAGACTGTCAAGTGTATTTTTGGGCAATATAAAATCACAGTGGGGTCCAGAGTGTGCCATTTCCTAGAGTGTCTTATGATCAAAATGGTTCAGTAGGAATTAGGTAGGAAGGTCACCGAGAACATCCAGGTGATGCAGGGTGTGAAGATGGGAGTGTTTTTTCTCACTGTCTTTGACCAAAATCACATGAGTGACTGTGCTGCGTGTCTTCTCTTCTCGGTTTTGGGGGGTTTTTTCCCCTTTTATTTTTTTCTGGATTTAAATATTAAAATAGGTGAATCAATTTAACCTTGCCTGTTTTCAGTCCACAGAGTCGTTTGGGCTAGCAGTCAGCACAGACCATGCAATTATCTCTGTTAATCTTACAGTGGCTCATTATTAGGAAATTTGACTTAAGACTTGAGTTTCTTGCAAAGCTTGATACAAGGTCACTGCATAGGAATATGAATTTCTTCTGTCTTTGACTTGGTTTTTGGGCCCGTGGAAAGAAAGTCTCTGTCCAAAGGGAAAGTCTTATTTACCTTTGTGTTCTCTCACTGCTTTGTACAGCTATGATGATCAGTGTAAGTGGGGGAAAGCTAGGGAGAAATGAGGATCTATGGTTGTTCCACCACCATTGTATGGAAGTCCAGTGTATGCTGTCAGGTTGCATGCAAGTAAAATGAGACTATACAATAAAAATGTTATAATAATACTATAAAACTGTGATAACACTTGTTATATGACAGATCAGAGTGCTCATACCCCACCTGTGTCAATGGTATCATTGTGAAAATGAAATTTTATATCAAAAGATAAGGGCTGTGTTGTCTTTTTCTTCTGTCATTCCTGCACTGGTTTTGTATGAATTGGAGTGATGTTTTGCCTAGTGGAGTTAGACTATGATACAGCTGTCCTAACATTTGAAACCATGTGATCAAAACCAGTTCTGTTTCCAAAGATCAGCCTGCATTCCTCACCCCGAGAATGTGCTTTTTTTATTAGTGTTCCTAGGTGTCTTCACTCTGACCATCTACCCAAACTATCAGCAAATCCTCGTCAGGTAGATGGACCATCATAATTGCAGTGTTATTTAATTCTTTTTGTATTTTCTGAGTCTGAATGTTTTAATGTATTGTCCAGTAAAAGTCCAAGAATGGTGCAGAGGCCTTAGATGTTGACTGGGCTTTAAAGCCTGGGCTATTACTCCTCATGCAAACAAGTCACATAGTTTATAGTCTCAAGATAATTCATGAAAAATAGAGACAATCTCTAACATTTATTGATTTAAGCTAGCTAGGTGAGTTGCACTATTAGAATAACTGTGATGCACCATGAAACTTGATGTTTTCACGGCTATAACATAACTTACATTTTCAGCTTAAAACTTTGCTGACAAGACTTAGAGACCCACAGGGACTCTTTTTCAAGCTTAAGAATTTTTCTTTATTGCTTGAAGCCTCAGCTCAGACAGTTAACTCTTGACTGGGGATTTATCACCCTTTTTTTATTTCTGGGGTTTGCAACATGGTTGATGCCCACTAAAATTATTGTCGTTTTGCTTGACCTTTTCTGATGAGGCTCTTCAAGCCTTCTTGCCTATGTGGCTGCAGAGCAAGGACAGGCAACAGAAAGTAACAATTTCTGTTTAGTAGTCAGTTGAACTAAGTGAAATAGCACTTGTCATGAGTGAAATTTGGTCTGAATACTCAGGAAACTTCAGGAGAGGACAGCCTGGCACTGGAGAGGATGGTGTGTTGAAGAAACAAACTACAGCAGGGGGAGCCTGGAAGCCAGAATGTGGAAAGTTTCCCGCCCGTGGCAGAGTGGTTAGAACTAGATGATCTTTAAGTTCCCTTCCAACCCAAAACATTCTGTGATTGTAGGAGCCAGGCTTTGCAGTTCAGCACAGCCTGCTGCGGTCAGGTGCACTGGTGATCTTCCTTCTCAAACCAGGAGCTGGGAAGCCAGCACCATGTGCCAGTGTCTGTGTCTACATCCTCAGCAGACTGCAGCCTCTGCTGATGTGTCCCAGTTACCAATGTAAATCAGTGTGTGTTGTTGCACAGATGCCTGAAGGAATAGCAATTCATGGAAGAGCCCCAGTGATGTAACCCTTGGTTACATCTGTCTGTGCAGAAACTGTAGGGAGTGAGATGCCCTCATACTCCTAGCTGATGTTTGACCATGAGGCCCTCGTGAGCCTCAACGTGGCTTGTAGATCTCTCACCTCTGCTGTTGAAGGGACACACAGAGATTTCAAGTGCTTGGGCACCAAGCCAGTGAAGTTCACTCACACAGCAGCATCCTGAGTTAAAAATGTGGTGTGACTGTGAATAGCAAGGGAGGGTCTAGTTTGTGACTCTACTCCCAATTGCTCTCCTTGCTTATAACCCCCAGAGATAACTTACCTGAAGCATTTATGTCACAACAAGCAAGAAAGAGAAAGTGACCCAGGCAAAAAACTAATCTCCTTGTGGGCTTTTATTTGCTGTCTTTTTTTCCCCCAGATCATGGATGAGTCAACAAAGAAATGACACTTTCATTGCGTGCTTATGGAACAGATTTAGTGGGATACAATCAAGTAATTTGAGTCACGTTACAACCTAAAGTCACTGCAAGCTGGTGGGAAATGATTTTTAGATACTAGCAGTCTTTATGAGAAGAAAAAAAACCCCAAACAGTTAATTGCCAAGAAATTGAACGTGTTTAAATTACACATTTATAATGTTTTATAATTTATTTCATTGTTAATAATTCAAAACTGGCTGTGCAGTTCCTTCCCTGTAAATTCGTTCAATGTGTCTCAAGATCACTGGTTTGTTTCTTGGAGTTTTACAGATTTATTGCATTTCTGAGGGGAAGGAAGTGTTGGTTTTGGCACAGATGCTAAGAATATTCTTGTTCTGAAAATGTGAAGCAGTGTTCTAGTGCACTGCTAATCTGGCCTCTTTTATGTTGATACAGAGAAGGGTGTAGTGGTTTTCCTGCCCTACACATTATAACACTCGTGAATTGTTCAAGTGATTGATAGAAGGAAAATATTAGTAATATTTAATATATAATATTAATATATAGTATATGAATATTTAATATTTAGTATATATATTAATAATTAGTGTTCACAATCCATATGTGATTTAAAGCAGTTGCACTAATTGCAGACTAGTTCCTGTGCTTACATTCTTGAAGAAAAGTTTTAGAAGGCTAATCTGGCTGTCATAAGAAGACACCAAATTTGATTTCTTGAAAAAATGATGCTGTTATTGATTCTTACTTAAATACTGGTGCTTTTGACACATAAAAATAGGGTATGGAAGAACTATGTAAGGCCTGGTGGTGAGACATGAAAGAGACTGTGTCTGTGCAAGGGAGTGGACAATAAAGTAGGCAACTAAGACTGTGGATAAAGCCAGCTTCCCAAGAGCTGGACAAGGACCAAGCAGAAATAGCTTATGCTTTAGTTGGAGGAGAAAGTAATGAGCCAATAGGAAAAAGAAAGAGATGTTAACTACAAAGCATTGCAGAATTTACGTGACTATGACACTCTGCTTTTAAAACCTTTTGGTGGACAATACTGTCATGTAACTGTGCCATGTTACAGAGAGAACATGATTCTGAAGAGAGGAAGAAAGTTTTTGTTGGAAAAGCACAGGGGAATACACAGAAACCTGAAACTGAAAACACAAGTATCTTGGACTCTTACAGCAACACCTCTGTCTTTACTCCCCCTGGCAATTCTCCTCCTGCTACCGGAGGCAAGGGAGGAGAAGAGGAGGAGGGTATATTTTAGCCAGGTCCAGCAAGATGAATGGCGTGTTTCTGAAACATTTAATGCACCTGGAAACTCTGTAGCTTAGTTTGAAATGTATAATAAAAAATGTGTTGAAGAAAGAAGTATTTAATGTCAGTACTGGATCTCCAGGACTGTGTATTTTTGAATGAGAAAAAGAGGAAAAAAGAGTGTACCTTCGTAGTTGACATCCATGAATGATGAAAAAAATGTGAGAATACAGGTTTAGGCCACTAGAAGGTATCCAAAAGCTAAGAATTATTTTTAATACATCTTAAACCATTAACAGAAGTTTGGGACTTTGCAGGTTTCTCTACTTACCAGGAGAAGCTGGACACAATATTCGATGTCTAGCACTGCATGCTCTATTGCATAGATCAATTATTAGTTTGGAAATGACTGCAGTGGTTGAAAATGCACACCTTCCCTTGGACAGAAGTTACCCTGTTACAGCTCAGCCCTGCTAAGGTGTGAGCCTCTCCCAGCTGCTGCAGCACAAAATCAGCAAAATCTGTTGGCATGTAAGAATAAGGCCACAGATAATGGCCCTGGCATGATCTGGAAGGGCTCGTGTCTCCCAACTCTGAATTATTCCATGAGCATTAATCAGCCCTGAAGATGGAGCATGTCAGACCTGAAGCCATAAACAGCGGACTTCAGGGAGCACAAATGATCGAAGTCAAACTGAGAATCTTTGTGCTTGTACCTTTCCACCAGCTGTCCTTAGGGGATCTGTTTGTAGAGAAAACATATCTCTCTCTGTTGCTCAGCCTGCCGTGCATTCAGAGTTTCCTCAACCACAGAAGAGAAACAGGACCAGAAGATGAGATGAACCAAGAAAACAATTAAAATGCTTTAAGTGAGTTCACCATGGTGAAGGAATCAGCTGAACACAGCTAGTGAGTTACCCCACTGCTGTGGCAGTGGGATAATTCTTTTTTTTTGGAGGGTTGCAGGGGAGCAGCCTCCTCAGCCCCTGTCTGCCCGCAGTTTGGAAGATAACATCATAACACCCTGGCAGTCCCTGGATGGGTATGCTGGTTAGCATATTTGGCAACTGGTTTTTTTTTCCCTGAAGGCTTGTTTCAGGAATGTATACCAGCAAGGCAGAACTGAGACCAGTGTCCATTTGCCAGCAGGGAGGTGTCTGGTGGCACAGATGAGTTTTTTTAATCCCCTAAGAATTTATACATCCTCTGTATATATGGGCCCAGAGGTTTCTTCCTTTCAGTTTATTTTTTTTATTCTTTATGCAGGAAATTCCGCATAAGATTGAGGGGAGAGGAAAGGAAGAACAGATGCAGCGCTGCTAATTAAATTAGGCATTTCCTAAAAGCAAAGACTAGGCAGTTCAAGCTCATTAAAAAAATACCAGCATGGAGCCCATTCTTTCTGATTTGAGTGATTACTTGCACATCCAGATGTCAATGCAGGGAAAACTATAAATGTAAAGAGGTTTATTTTGTATTAGTTTGTGTATTTCTTTATTATTCAACCTTTGCACCTACCATCTTTGGCTTTTTCTAATTTATTTTTGTAACATATGAAGTGGTAGAAAAAGTTTTGAGGCAAACCAAAAAATGTCCTTCTTGCAGGGTGAGATAAAAGTACTGTGTTGAGGGTGAGAGAGAAGGGATGGAAATTGGGCTGGTATTGCTGACATTGTGCAAGAGGTGACCCTTCAAGGAGATGGGTAGCAAAGTGAAGTCTTTTACGAGGACTTCCAGTAGCCCTCTCTAGCCCAGTAGCTTGCTACGAAGTTAGGTGAGAAAGCCAACCGTTAGTTTATCTTGATGCAATTACTGTTAGTATCATATTGGTGGGTTTTTTTCTGGCAAATTCACAGGTTTTTATGTGTTTTTTTTGTCTAACCTGAGAATTATGGCTGAGGTCCCACTGAGACATACACATATGTGTAGAGTCACATGTACTTGCAAAAGTTTTTAGCGTCAGATTATAGTTTATGTTATATTTTGCTGTGAATTTCTGTAGCACAAGAAAACTGTGACAATTTTTCAAAGTATTTGTTGTGTCAGTTAAAATAGAGAAGCCAGAGCTCTGGTAGTAGCAACTATTTGCAGTTGGAGGATGAGTACATGAAGTCGTTGGACGTCGGAGAAGGTCAGAGGTGGATCAATGCTCCCCAGAGCTCCCTGGTAATAGAGTAAGGTAGGTTTAGGATCTGGGGTAGGTTCAGTTCCTTCAAGAGCAGGGACTTGTGCTGGTCCTCCCCAGTTCTGAGTAGGTGCCATAAGAAGTAAACAGGATCCTTCAGTTTTGTAGATATAGCCCTTAACTTCCTCCAGTGCTCTGGTATTTGCCTGAAATGAGAGCCACCTGCATTCAACTGCATGTCACTGAAATTATTGATGAGAACTTTTCCTTGCAGAAAAACATACATAGTCTCTTTTAGTGATAGTCCTTCCAGCATTTTCACCAGTTACTCACCTGTTCCTACCAGCAGCTAGCTTTGTACTTATAGAAACAACATCCGAATACACCCAAAAAAAGTACTATGATAAAATCAAGACTATGTTCTTTTCAACAACTTGACCAAAGCACACCAAGGACTGTATTCCAGCACTGTACATTTAGCTCTGGGTTTTAAGCTCTGTCTTGTTTTAGTTGTGAAATAGGTGAGTTTATTAAAACATTATTTGGAGTCAAAGGTCCTTTCTAAATCCTTGGTGCATCAAGGTGCTCAGCCCAGGATGCTGCAACTGCCGGGGCGGGAAACTGTGCATCTGGGTGAGCTCTACGGCCCTACCAGGGGGCATTCCTAGCCACTGGCTCCTGTTCTTATGCTAGCCCTTGCTCCAGCGCTGGTCTGTGTAAAAGTGTGTAGTATTAGTGATAAACCATGGGATTTCTAGCACATGAACAAATTAAGATAGAGTCTTTTGTTTTGCTCTGAGCATGAAGAAAATGTATGTGCTATACTAATCCTTTTTTTTTCTTTCCTTGTTGTTCATTACTTTCTCTCCTTAGTTTTTCTCAAAGCTAAACTTCCCGCAGAATTTGGTTATACTTTAGAAGTCTGTGTTGGGATGAAAGATAATTAAAAGTCCACTCAAACCTTTGCTTGCCAAGTGGTTTAACAAACAGAAGTTTAAAGTTAGCTTAGAGGCTGAGTGAAGTGGGAAGGCAGTGTTGGTGATGGAGCTGTTTGGATTGGAAGCTTTGAGGTGACATCAGAAGGTTCTTCATTCTCTTCAGAGCTGGTGTTACCAGAATTAGGATCACATTTCCCCTGGGAGCTTGACATAATCCATGGACCCTTCCCTCTAACTGGCTACTCCAGCATTGCTGAACTGCTTTGGCAAGGGCTAATTTGCAGTGGATCATCAACTGAATGTTTGGCCAGGCTGCTCCTCCTCATGCTGATGCCCATCCGAACACTATAAAGCAGCGTTTAAAATGCCAAGGCTGCCTACAGCCCTGTTGATATGGGCTGTATACATGTTCACAAACAGGAAACTGAAGAGTTCTGGTTTAAGTGAAAATTCTTATACAAGTGGTTCCCAGTGACCACTATTCATAAATGCATGAAATGTCATAAGGTTTATCAAAAAAACTGAGTTAGATACCTCTTGCATACCTATGCTGTTCAAGTTTAGTATGTTATTCCTAATCCTATACAGGAGTTTAAAAATAAGAGCCAGTTAACACTTGATTTAGTTTTATTCAAGAAAATACTCAGTGAAGATTAGTGTTTCTCTTCTAGCAATTTTTTTAAACCTGAGTCAGGCTGTGCTGTTGTGCTTGCCTACATTCCTTGTATTATGCTTTTGTATTGATATGCAGAAAATCTCTTACCACTACAGAAATCTTCTGTTTTGCTTATTGTGTCCTCTATATGTTTCATCATGATTTCAGGTTTTGCCCTTGTGTGAGCACAGCCTGTGAAAGGCAATGCCTGCCCAGGGCAAGGAACTGTGTGGTGTAATGCACCAGTCCCTTTTTGGGTCTCTCCTGAGGTGAGAACTACCACTCTCTCCTAGACTTCAGCATCCAACTAGAGTGAAAAGTGAGCATAGGGTCTAAAAATGTTGAGTATATGTGCCAAGTACTTGAACGTTAGGAAGAGTGGGAGGGAGGTTTAAGGGAAATTACAAACCTTTTTCAAGGCAAGAAAAATGACTGAACCCTTTATCACTTCTTTTCATTTACAAAATGTTAAAACCACTCCCGTAAGCTTAGCAAAGTTGCCATCGTTTGTTTGTGAGCTGCTTGAAGGCACTCTTTGAAAGAATAATTATTAACCTTTGTTCAGTATGACAAAGAAAATTTTTCAGGAGGTATTTTCTGGGGGAGGTAAATTGCTGGGGATTGCAGTAGGGCACTCTGCTTCTTTGGTTGATATTGGAGCTGAACGGGCTTCAAACCGTGACGTCAGAGTAGCACTGGCATGTGCCTTGCAGAAGGGCACAGGGTCTGAGTTTGACTCCTGTTTGCCAACCCAGGGCTCCAGTATTCCCTCTGTGCCCACCAGCATGCGGACAAGATCATTCATCATCTGTGAGATCTCTGCTTTCCTTTTCCTCCTCGGATCATGCAGTGATGCCGTTTTGGGGGCCCCTGAGTGGGAAGAGCAGGGACCCAAGCAAGCCCTGGCTGCCAGGATGGGCTGCCCGCTTCTGGGCAAACCCTCAGAGAAAGACCCCTGTAGAAATATCACCAGTGGAAGCAGTGTTTGCTCATTACTTTGTGGGAGACTATGTCCATGCATTGATTCATTATTAAATAAGCATATAAATAGCCCTTTGTCTCCCTTGTTGGGTGCATCAGTTGCTGTGCAAGTTGCAGAAAGCTTGGGATGAGAGGATGAGAAACAGTTGGAACAGGCAGAAACTGCTAGCAGGAATTTCTTAAGTATTCCTGTGGGCTTTCCCAAGAAATGGCTTGCTTTCCCAGGGACCGCTGGAAGCATGGAAGCACTCAGTCACATAACGTTGCCTCTCTAGGAAAACATTTGGTAGTAGTTTAAAAAAGAAAAATTTACAGAACTTAAATAATGCCAAAGATGAATTTGGTGAAAACTGATGCTGTACACACTTTACTTAGGAGGATTTTGAATTTCCAGTGCTAGCAATAGCTCCAGGGCTTGCCAGTCATATTCAGGGTTTTTGCACCACCTTCTTTGTTTTAATCAAGTTATTATGGCACTTTTAAGGGCATGGCTAAATACTAAGCTTTTGTGTTCAATTCACCTGTATCAACAGGGTCATGGCACTTGTAAAAATACCATAGAATTTAGTAATCATAAAATTAATGAAATCCTAATAATTTTGAGAATGGCTTCTATTTCATTCAGTTTTTAAAGCAATTCATGTCAGTGTTTACATTTGTATGCTGGCTTGTAATTACTCAAGAGTAGTGTAGCCTGGTTTACCTCTAAAGTAATAAGGAACAATAAAAGGATTTTTTAAATGAAAACTAAATTTTTTAAGGGTTTAAAGACAGTCTTAAAGGAAACACAAAATACGGTGAAGTACGTCATTCCATACTGTGGGAGTGACAGATGTCAGCATTAATCTGGCTAAAATAGGCAACATTATTCTTGTTGTCTGTATTGGGTTTTGTACAAAGTAAACAAATCAATATATTGGCTGATTGACAATCAGCCTGAAAGTATTTTAATGGTAACTAGAAGACTTGAAATTTTTCACTGGGCTACAGTGACTGCTACTCATAACTGCGCTTAGAACCACAATGAATGGCAGTGTGCTGGCATAACTGGATAGTCTTGGATTTCCCCCATCAGGCAAACAGGCATCTCCTCTGCACGTTTAAAAACTCTTATTGTGTGTGAACTCTTACTTGTGTGCTGAATAGAAGTACTGAGTGATTATTGTTAGGCCCTGTGATAGTGGAGCACTGAAACACATTGGTGGGGAGGAGATGGAGTCTGGCATTTTTTCTGTTGTTCATTGCTTTCCAGCTTAAGGGGTGTTCATCCAACTCCAGCTAAAGCAATTCAGTTTAAACTGGCTCATAAAAGTTCAAGTTGGTGCTTTATTTTAGCCTACAGACAACAAAGATATATTTTATGATTGCTTATTGTCAGTGTATGAATGAGAGAGCAAGTTAGGAAGGGACATGCTGCAAACAAAATCACAGGGACTTGTGGATAGCTAAAAATTTTAAAAGTGCTACAGCTGAGCAGGTGGCAATGAAAATCAGAAATCTGTTGTTCAAGCTGTTCTCTTTCATTTTATACTTAGAACTGAAGCAGGAATGGTCTTTCTGGTTTTTGTCGGTACAGCTCTTGCTACAAAGAGGTCCTGATCTATGGCCAGCCCTCTTAAGCACCACGATAATACAGTCATTCATTATTAACAGAAGGCAAGGAGAAGTGGGAACTTCAAATACAGCATGAAACAAGCAAGTGGGGAAATGACGGTATCCATTATGTACCTGACATGTTGATGATGCTCTTACAGAGTAGTTGTTTTCCCCTAAGGAAAGAATCTGCTGGGACAGCAGAGTGTATTCTCAGTGCCTTGTCTGACAACAAGATGACATCTCCGCATCTGAAGCCTCAACAAACCCCTTTCTTTAGCCCTTTTCCCTCCCAGGAGGACTTCATGTTTTGGTTAGTCCTGGGCTTGTGCCTGGACCTGGAAGGAGAGCACTGCTGGCTCTCCCATGTGGAGGTGGGATCCTGGTTTCAAACCCTACCTCCACAAGCATCTGTACCCTTGGGGTGCACTGTGAACAGCAGCTCCAGCACGGCATCCCAGTGCAATGAGCTGAAGGGCAGCAATTTTCTCATTTGTAATTTGTTCCAACTAAAGTTTTTTTGTTTACCAGTGCATTGCTTCCATAAACAATGATACCATGGAAAAATTGAAGTCCAAAATGTGTATGAATACAGCCTTCAAGCCTACATGAAGATGGTACTACAATTCCACTGGGTTTTGCTGTAGTGATTTATAGTGTCATCAGCTTGCATGATGGAATTACTGTTTCTTGATTGTGTAGGAAAGGGACCACACTGGTTTTTAAAGTGTAACTGAATCCCATCACTTTGCACACAGACCTGTCCTTTTACTTGCCCCTGAGTGTCCAAGTTTAAATTGGCGAAGGAAGGGCAGCTGGGCTGACAAATATGTCAGCTTATGCCTGATTTTCCCCACCTTGGCCCTAGTAAAGAACAAGATACAGGGAATAAAACAGCTGTTTGCAGTGTGGCTGGGGACGGAGAGGGCAATGAAACATGATGCGGAATAAAAGTCAGCTGCAACTTGGCAACTCCCATTTCCTCATAGCAAAGAAGATGACTTAGACTGTATTCAGAATTGTGATATTATAGGCACAGAATGATATGAGTGATTTTTACAGGCTGTGGTTTTAGAGTCGGCAAATTGGCATCTTGACTGAGAGGAACTGTATTTAATCATTAATAGGTTCTTCTGAGCATTTTTGAGTTTTATTATTTTTGTTTATCCAAGCTGGTGTCTAGCAACAGAGACAAACATTTTAAAGGCAGCTAAAAACTGAACTTCTCTACAAAGGCGGCAGAGCTAAAAGCCTGTACAAACATTTGCAATGACAGCAACAATCAGAAATTTGCTAGTTGGGTTTAAAAAGCCTTGACCTCCCTGGTGGGGTTCTGAGGCCAACGAGGTCATAAAAAAGAGACTGTTTGCTTTGGGTTTGACTTACACACATTTGGACAAGTGCAATATGCTGTTTCCTGTACTAGAAAAAAGGTGCTGAAGTGGTGCCAGTATAAAAGAAAATGTTGCTCTTCAAAGGCAGCACAGTGAGCTCTGGGCTGTCCCATCCCAGGGATTTAATTACATGACTGATCAAATTGCTCCTAAGGTTTTGGGTACATAAACATTCTGTTGTTTGTAGATCAGGAGCTCCTTGTCATAGCTTAAAAGCAGGGAAGCATTGGGATGGGAGTCCACAAAACCAAATCTGCTTTCAGGTGTGTAAACATTGTGAAAGATTTGGTTCAAGATAGTAATAATAAAGGTAAAAACACGTATAATATTCATACAGAATTGTATTTAGCAAGGGTTCTGGGTAGTCTGGAATGAGATGGAGTGGGATAGGATGGGTTGGGGAGATGTGTAACTCCTTCCCTTCCTGTTGAAGAGGAAAATAGCTGATGATGTTAGCGCTTCACGCAGTCATTGCTTTAGCACTGGATATGGTGAAGGGGTTGGAGCATCTCTTGCACCCACTGGTGGTGAGCTCGGGCAATCACTTCCTAGCAGAAGTCTTTCCCTCTCTTCGCAGACTTCTCTCCCATCCACTCCTGTGCTCTTCCTGCCCCAGCTCAGTGGCACACTATCCAGCCCAGTCTGGTCATCAGATTTATTTGTCTGACCCTCCGATGTCAGTAGTAGAACCCAACTCAGTTTTAAAAGCCCAGGCAAAAGGTGGGTTTTCTTTTGTCTCGCTGCGGTGATAAAGTGCAGCCTTTCAAATGGTTACCAGCATGGTTGGTGGTTCAGCTGATGTTTCCACCATGGTGGTGTGAAAACACAGGCTGAGATGATTGGAAGCCCACTTGTGTGGGAAGCATCTCTATAAAACTATACCTGCATGCTGCCTCCACCAGTTCTGGCAATGGCTTCTGGGGACATAGCAAGGGATCTACAGGGAAATGCCTGCCATCTTTCCAGCTATACTGAAGGGGTATCTGAAAGGCATCAGAGACGGATCAGCAGCTGGGTCCTTTAGCCAGTGAATATATCAATACAGAACTTAGTAAGATGAGTACATGCGGCTTACTTTTAGGTGAAATTACAAAATTATTTAAAAATTAAATAAATATTTAAATTATTAATGGAAATACATACTATTGTACTCCAAGGAGATATATCCCTTAATATTACAATATCCCTTTATAACAGAAGAAGCATTCATTTTCAGGGCTCAGCTGTGCAAAGTAGTTTGGTTGCTCTTTTATTTATATTGCTTTTAGGGGTTTTTTCTGTCCTCCCACATCTGTTACTGTGCCTGGATTTTTTTTTTTTTGTCCTTACTTTTGTGGAGGAGTTGCTTTGACCTTTGGCCTGATGTTTTGTATATCTGGAAAATGTAACTGTCTGGAAACTTTCCATTTGCTGCTTTTTGCTCAAGTATTGGGTTGAGAAAAAAAGAATAAGCATCCTGCATTAAACCTATGATCCCTTTCCCTCTGGAAAGTTGGAGCCAGCTGTGTTCAGGGTTAGAGAGAAGGTAGCAAGAAGATTTTTGGCCAGATCATTCAAACCTCTATAACAGGATGGCTGAGCATTTGCTTACTTCTTCTGTAGCTAAAAGGATGGAAGTTAAACATTTTGTTGAAGAGGAGGAAGAAGTTGTGTAGGTATTCTAATAAGGACTGCATGATGCCAAAATCTAAATAATTAATTTACAAACACATGCTTGTGGGCATATTGCAGACATAAGGTCATGGCCTTAATTTTATTCAGACCTGAAGCGAATCCCTAATGTGTTTTGATACAAAAAACAGATGAGAAGAGAGGTGGTATAACTGCCGTGCTTAATGCGCTGTAGAACCCGCCCAGCTCATGTGCCAGTGTAGGTATAGCAGAAAAGAGCTCTGCTCAGGTTCCTGCATGAGAAGTGTAATTTAGTAAGGCTGGATAGCCCTGACTGACTGTATTGCCTGTGGCATTTCCAGTGTCTCTACAGAGTGCTCTACAACCATAACTTTGCTTTTTTTATATTCTTTAGAATTAACCCAGTGCAAGTGAAAACTGTGAAGTAACAGTGAAGCTGCCTGTTACAAGTGTTTTGTCTGCATTTGGGTTGCATTAGCGAGAGGCAACATGTGGTAACTAATGTGATAGCCTGTAACTTGACAAACTGCCCAACAGCACTTAAGTTGATGTGGTTGTTGTACGAGGGGAAAAAAAAAAAAAAAGACCAACACTTAAGATAACTCTAAAGCAAAGAGGTTCTTTGCGCTTTACCCCAGTGATGCAGCAAGGGTGTCTCAAGCCCTAAAGTTAATGCTGTTTTAGGTCCTGTGTCTTGTGAAAGGTAGTGGGAGGCCAAGGTAAGGTCCCCTGCTTGCTTGCTGGAGATCAGTGTCTTGCAGGGCTAGGGCATCCTACCCGAGAGACAGATAGCTAAATAAGCTTTTCCAGGCCCTGAGCCAGTTAAGCCCAGGTGTGCAGGTGAGAGAGTGAGAACTAGAATAAATGCATCATTGTTTGGGATTCTGGTCATATTCCTTCTCTGCACACTGCAGAAGAGTACAGTGTGACTGAGCATCCCTCTGAGCCATGTGGCTTTTTGTCTGAAACACGGACCCCTGGGCATCCATGCAATTGCTTTCAGGAGAAGCACAGGCTTCCCTCATTCCCTTTTAAGTTCCTTCTTATTTTTTTTTTTTTACGGAGCTCAGGAAGGGGCTCATCACAGGGGCAGAACAGAATATGGCCTTTTGAGATGAGTTTTTCACCCTTGCAGTGTTTGACTTTCTGCAGCGAGGTAACATTTTGATTGTGGAGATATGGGAGTTACAGGGTTTGGGCTCCCAAAGCCCTTTCTGGAATATTTGGCACTGCTGATCCAAGTGTGACTCCAACAACCCAAAAGGAATTTGTGTATGTATCCTTGTTGGGACCTGGAGGTATGCAGGCAGTCATATCCATCCCTGCTGTAGTTTTCCCACAAGGATTCCCCCTGGCTGTTTCAGGGCAGCAGCCAGCATCCCTAGGAAGTAGCCTCTATCCAGCCTGTTCAGCTCATTGCCAGCAGGAGGTCCAATTAACATTTTGAGATATTGTCAGTTCCATATGGAAACTACCATTTGGCCGCCTACATTTGAACTTCAGCTTTTTCCCTTCATTTAATTAAAACACAATCAAGTCAATTAGCTCATGACAGTTTCTCCAAAGTTAAACTCCAGATGTATGGCAAGGCACAAGCATGCAGATGCCAATTCATTGTGCTGCTCCAAGGTAGATTATAGCTCTTCCATTTGCCAATTTATCCACTGGGGATTAGCTGCATTTTTCCCCTTCCAAGTAGATTTTGAAAAAAACAAAGCACAAAACCAAAAAAATCCCCAAACAACAAAACAACAATGGGAAAAAGAAAAAAAAAACCCCAAAACATTTTTCCATCTGGTTCTGGTCAGGAAAAATAGGTAGAGCATTACAGAATTTGAGATCCATATTGAAAATTACATTTTTAGTGTCAGAATGACTTCTGATTTTTAATGACCACATCAAACATTTTACCAGGCAGAATCTTGAATTTTGCCAGCAAGTTCCAAGAATAGGCAGCTTATCATACTCTATAGCAAGCTGATGACTTATTGTTCTTGTTGCTAACTGGGGATAATATGCAGCTGCATAAACATGTTGATTTTGCTGGCATAAATACCACGACTTCCAATTCTCTGCCCTTTGGCAAGACAGTATACAATATCATAGCACTGTAAGAAGAGGTTTTGAGGCCTCAATAAACGAAGATGACTTCTGTAGTGCATCCCTGCAAGGTAGCAAGGTGCATTGAAAGGAAGAGAAAAAAATAACTGTATTAGCTAACTGGTAGTTAATAAGCACAGAAATCAGATCCAAATCCATACATAAGATAGCTTTTAACTGGGGCCATTGCATCTTCTGTTGCATTTCTCAATTCATTTATAGTTAGATGTGGCAATACCCTGAGTCACCTGTATTTTAACAGGACAAAAAGGTTTTCCTCACACACTTTAAGGGTGGTGTGGTGATACCATGGTAATACTGCAAGAGAACCAGTGCTAGTGAAAGTATTAGGTGCCAGTGCTACCTTAGTGCCTTGATATCGGTGGAGCACTTGACTCTGTGCCTTTTTCCCTCTTGGTTGTATTGTCCTGCGATGGGGAGGAGGAGAGGCTGGAAGCAGACCTTTCCTTTATCTGGCCATTCTACACCTTGCTGTATGACAAGGATCCAGAGCAGAATTGCAGTGTAGGTGGGTGAGCCTTGGGAGATGTGGGTGGGAGAAGGAAATGCAGCATGAAAGGTGCAGTACAGAGGGGAAAGAGAACTTGTAGCTCTGGTGGTACCGTCTTGTACTTAGCAACCCTAATGTGAGAAAGAATCCCTTAAATATATGTCCCAGTGCTCCAGCAGGATTAGATCAGTTCTGTAGAAGAGTGCTGGTGAGAGGAGTGGAGAGACAGAAGAAAGGAAAACTACTTCTGAGTAATTGTTCAGAAGGTTTAATAGCATTACAATCCTGTAATACTTTTTTTTAGTGTCAGATTCAAGTGAAGGGTAATACATTTCAACACTGTTTATTCAGGAAGGGGGAAAACCCCAAGTCTTCCACCTACCCTGTGAATGCTCTAGGCAAAAGCATGCTTTATTTTGTGGGCTTATCCAGGTTCAGGCACATGCCAGGCTGTGCAGCACTACTGGGACCATGGCTGGAATGTCCTGTTACACGGATGCAACTGCAGAGCTTCTTTAGGCTGTCTACCCAGTCCAGTCCCCAGCTCCTGCCCTGTGCAGTAGCTCCTTGCCCAGCCCTGACACTGCAAGTGTTTGTAGATCTGTGTTGAAGACTCAACCACTGAAACAGCCCAGATTTAAAATAAGCTTTTAAAAAAGGAAAGGGGGAGGCCTTTTTTGGTCTGGATCACTCTGAGATCTACTTGCAATGAAGCCCAATGAACAGCTGCATTTTTACAACTGAAGGTACGGCATATTTTTTTTAGGGTCAGGAAGGAAAGTGCAAAGGAAGAAATGTCCCAGGCTGCCTTCATCACCAAAACCACTCTGCTGTGAAATTTCAGCGTGGGATGCTTTTTGCATACAGAGAAGCAGAGACTTCAGATAGTTATAATGGCACCTGTACCTTCAAAGTCAGGGAGCATCTGATGAGAATTTCTCAGACTCCTAATAGCAAAACTTTTGACATATGCATCTAAATTCTGCCTTATTTCTTTTCTTCTGTCCAGTCCTAAGTGTTTTTTTCTCCAGTATCTCAAGAGTCTTTTAAACTAATCATCTAACTCCTTCTGTAAAATTTTCACTTAGGGTAAGGGACTGGATAAACAATGTGGGTAGTATAGTCAAAGGTCCTAATGAAGTTTATTGAAGCAGTGAAGGACTCACTGGCTTTTTGTAGATGGTGGGAAGAAGGCAGGACTTCAAGACACTGTAAAACTAAAAGAATAACACAAGTGACCAGGCTCCTCTAAATCTTGGGAAGCTGTTTCTTTTCATCTCAATGAATATGTGTAACATTTATAATGATTAATAGAATGTAGATAAGCTCTCTGAGGTGAAAAATCTGGGGTGAAAAATACAGTGCTTTATTCTTAAGCAGTACATGACCTATAAAGCAAATAGTGTAAATCTTAAACCTCAATTTCCCGCTGAGTGTTTCAAAAAAGAGGAGCAATAGCTTTTGTAAAGATTTTTTTCCACAAATGCTCTGAAATGTTATTGCTGAAATTGTGGGGTTTTTTTCCAAGTAGTTTATTAATTGGTAAAATGTGCTACTTTATGAATATATTTGTAGTACATGTAATACATGTGCTTTTGAATATAAATAAGTTCTTTTTCCTAGAAATGTTACTTTATCTTACATTATTTCTAAAATCGGTCTGTGGTACTTGGCTATGCTTATTCCTCCTTGCCAGATACATCTTTGTGTCCTTTTCTCAAATGAAGGAGCTGGTACAAGGTGCCAGTAGATAAGTAAATTTCCAATTGTGAACATTTGTTGAACTTGCTTTATAAATCAACTCCTCATCTTTTATTGTGAGAAGGAGTTAATGTTGAAGTCTGTTTTCAAAAGTTTCAGTCTTCCTGAACAGAATTATTCCCCATGAGTTTCGTGTCTTAGCTCATTTGAAGCAGACAGATTTCTGTAGCTAGGATCATTATTTTGGGGTTATTATTTCAGCAGAGGGCAGAGCAGGGACTGATGCAAATCCATGTATCTCTGTGGGAAGCTATTGGAACCCTAATCCTCCTCCATTTCTGCTGGAGGAGGAAATCTAGATGAGGCTTTTATGACCTGCAATACACTGCACTCCATGACTCAGAAGGATTTGAAAATACCAGTATTATAGTGTTTGTAAGACTGTGCTATCTATCACCAGGATGCAGGCTCTTCACACCAGTAGCCCAGCCTTTTTAAGCCATTGGAGACAAGAACATGTGTTTTGTCCTGCTGCCTCAAGGGGTGGGTAGCCTCTCACTCTACTGAGCTGATAGAGTGCTTCTGCCAGTGAGATAATGCTTGGCTACTGTCCCAGGACAGAACTCTACAGCCTACAGATCCTAGTCTCTTTTCTTCACCATTTCACTTCTGATTGTTTGGATTTACTAGTTCGGATTTCACAGAGAAACCATGTCTATCTGCATCCCTTAGCACCCACAGGAATCTTGACTGGGAGGGACCTCAGGAGATCACTTGGTCCAGGCCCTCTCTCAAAGCAGGATTATTCCTAAGAGTAGGTGAGGTCAGCCCCAAAGAGCTTTGGAGGCTCAGCCTCCAAAGCCTTCCAGGACCTGTTCCAGTTCTGTACCACCCACCTACTGGAAGTGTTTTTCTTACCTCTCACCTGACTCTTCCTGGTTGCAAGCTGTGGCCCTCGTTCGTTCTTACGTCAACTGGAATGGCCAAGATAAATTTCGCTTTCTTGTCCTTGTATGTACTCTTGAAGTAAATGCACTTCTCCCTTAGATCCACGGTTTCCAGCAGGGAGTGTCTGCAAGCCCAGACAAAAGTACAATCCCTAATTTCAGGCAAGGCATCCCTGCAGGACTCTTTCTGCTGTCTTCTGCCTCTATCTTTCTACAGACCTGCTCACTACTTTTGGTGTTCTCCTCATCCCTCACCTCTTGCCTGGCTTCTCAGGGTGTGTAGGGAGGCAGCTGGTTCATTTTAAGGGAGTTTTAGCTTAAATTGCCCTAAAGATTGACTTGTTGTCTAGGGCACACAAGTGAGGAAGCTGGGATTTTGTAGTCCTGCAAGGGTAAAACACAGCTGAGTCCTTAGCAAAATCTTGGTGTTTTACATTCGAAGTCCGTTTGCATGCCTTCCTTCTATCTTATCTCCATGTTATGGACCAGAAAATACCCAAAGCAAATGAAGAAAAGCTTTAAACCCTCTTGTATCTGACTAACAGTAATTTATCCTGGAGAAGTTTTCCATCTCTCAGGCAGTTCAGAATTTATTAAATTTTATGGCATAACTTGTTCAGATTTATTGATTTAAATGCTATCATTCTCATACAAATTTATCTCTGGTTTTAACTTCATAGACTTCAATGAAGTTATAAAATGGATCTTTCTTCCCATACTTTGTTTCAAAACAGTGGAAATAAAGTTCCTTGGACTCTATTTGCATTACATCAGCTTTCTCACAGAAAATTTTTTTTTTTTTAGCATCCTGGATCAATCTAAAGCCTAGGACAAATATAGGACTCATTAAATGCCATTTGTCTGAGAAACAGAATATGATTGCACCATGATGTTATGTGGCTGAATATATATCTTTTTAGCAGCTAGGACACAGTACCAGGATTCAGGAAGCCATTTGGCAAATACAGAATTAAGCACTTAACAATTCTGTGCCTCATATTTTCCATCTGTAAAATGGGAACAGTGATACTTCTTTCTTTCAATAGAATTTCTGATTTAATGATCTATGATTATCATTACTACTGTTCAGAGTAGCATCAACTCTGTTCCAAATTGGCTATAATTAGAATGTTTAGATGAATGAAAGCAACTGCAGTGCCTGTGTGCCACAAACAGTTAAGCCCATTATTAATTTTATGTCTGTAAGTAATTGCAGTTCCTTTAGTGCTCACATGAGTAAAATTCAGGACATTTGAAGTGTTTGCAGGACTACGAATAGAATGCTCTAAGAAACCTTAATTCTTAAATAGAAATAAATGATAGTAGATGTCTCAGAAATTTCCAGGAAATTTATTTTAACTGTATGCTATGGCATATTGTGCGATGAGTCTTAATTTGGTTCACAAAACTTGATGTTACAGCCATTGATGATAAATATTGGCTTTTGTATCACTCAATATGTTTTTGCAGAAAAGTAATCCTTCTTTAAATTCTGTCTACAGTTCAAAAGCTTATTGTTAAATATGTTTTGTTAATAAGAAGCCTGACTCATGGCAGGCTGCACTGTGAATGACTGATTACCAGGGGTATCGAACAGACCTGTTTCCGTTTCACTGCCAGAACGGCTAACTTTAGAGCTTGTTTAAGAAAGGAATCATTTCACCCAAAAAAGTTGTTTTCACATTACAAGGGTTTTGTTTTCTATATGATGACAGTTAGTTATTCAACTTTGCCAAGGACAGGGAGAAAGTCACCCAAATGTATGTTGAAAGAAATTCTCCAGTAGTGATGGAAAACCACAGGACTGTGCAAATGTGCCAGATGCGCATCACGAGAAGCAAGTTCTGGACAGCTGGAGTTGAGATGCTGAGAAGCAGAAAATCCCAGGACAAGCTGGGGTGGGGACTGGCTGATGACCACAGGCTGAGATCAGATTCCCCTTGGCTCACTTCTGGAAAACGAAAAAAGCCACATAGATACACATACAGCTTGTTGCAATCTGGCAGCGGAGGTGTTTAGCTCTTGGCAACCGTTTTGTTTTCCATCCTTCAGTTACCTTTACTTCTCTTCTTTATACAGTTGATGGTTTGGACAAGGCTTCAATTGCTAACTCAGAAGGACCAGCCCCAGGATCCCAAACTCCCCCCTTCAAGAGGAAGGGCAAACTCTCCAACATTGGCAAAATCTTTAAACCTTGGAAATGGCGGAAGAAGAAGACAAGTGACAAATTCAGAGAAACATCAGCAGGTATGTCTATGGCCCTTTGGTGGCAAATAGTAGGAAATGTTATGATGGTTTTGCAGAGCTCTTTGATCTGATTAGATGGCAGGGATTATTTAGGCATGGTATTTTACATATAGAAGAACAGTTTGATCCTTGGCAGTCTTACAAGAATGACATATTCTTATAATACCAAGGCAAAATATGTGTTCCTATTTCTTTCACAGAAGGAGGAAATGAAGCACAAAGAAATTAAGATCAGCATTTTCGAAAGTGCGTCCTTAGTTACTTGCTAGTACTTAATTTGCTGGTCTTGTTTATGTTGGTGTGGTCCCTCAACATAGTAATTTGCTTTTAAACTGTGTGTGGGGTCACTTATGTTTGTGTATGTGCTTCGTGTGAGGCTGGAATTTGAAATGAAAAGTAGTTTGGATTGCATTCATCCTGCCTCGGATGGTAATTTCAGGGAGGGAAAAAATTAGTTTTTCCTGTGTTTCTTGATGAAACAGACCCAGGACCAATGGAGGCTGAGATGACGCATTTACGTGGCAAGTTGCCCCTTGTTGCGTGCTTACTGACACGGGAGAAGAAACTTGCTTATTTGACTTGAGAAAGAAATGGGAAGACATCCATACAAAATAAAAATTCTACAGGATATCCTCTTCCTCAGACTTCTCTATCAGAGATGTATTTACATTACCAAAGGGGAGCTGTGTGTATGTGCGTGTGCATCTTACGTGCAGGAAGCCCATTTCCTGGCCTGAGACCATGGGAGAGAGCATGATGATCCTCATTTATTGCCTGTTCTCTTAACGGGGCTACAACTTGATAAATGTGTATGCAGCTGAAGAATGAGTTTTCTTCTAAGACAGAATGTGGGCTATTGGAAAGAACTCTTATAGCTTTCTCTGGGTTTTCAATAGGCTTTTTAAAATAGGTTCTTGCTACAGCCTTGCCAGGCCATGTACTATGGAGTGCTTTTTGTCTTATGAGCAACTGAAAGATGTTCGTAAACAGCAAATTCCACAAACATCAAAAAAGAATGAAGGTTTAGATGTTAGTATCTGTGCTGATGTGGGAATGATGGTTGGAATTTTTTCCTTTATCAACATATTTTCCATGCTCCATCTCTGAAAGTCTGTTCTCTGGGCGCTGGTTGTATGCTTTTTGCCTAGAGGGCTTTCAAAATTAAGTAAAACTACACAGAAAATGGTATCATCTCAAGGGTTTCTCTTCTCCGCAGTGTTTTGCTGTGAAGGAAAGGAAAGCAGCAGTTTGTGTCTTGGCACAAAGTAGATGCCACTTCAAAGCTTCACTGCAAGAGTATATGCAGACAGGGAGCAGAAGGCAATTTTAGCTCTTACTAGGTCAGAGAAAAATTAATAAGTGGAAACATCTCAAACTTCTCTTAGAAAAGCAAAACTAAAACCTGGAAAATATCCAGAATCTCACAGCACTCTTTGAGTCAGAGAATGGGTTTTAAGACTGCCTGAGGTTTGTAGCTGCTGAGCATCACTAAGCAGTCTCTTTTGAGGGGATGGGAAGGGAGGGAAGGAAATGTTTGAATGATGGTTGCTGGGTGTGCAGATGGTACAATACACTTGACTGTGTAAATGTGAAAAATATTGCCTAGTCTAAAGTCTGTAATCATCAAGAAATTATGACGAGTCCACGCTGCCTAAATAACACCCAGTATAAGTTCCTAAGTTGAGAGGCTACTCATTCCTCTTATACATGGGGACATACTTTTGGACACTTTGATTTAAATTAAAATTCTGCCTTTTTCTTCATAGGAATTAAAATTATGATACTCATAGTGAATACTAGCATAATTTCTAGTGGGTTTTTTTCCATGGGCCAAATAATATTTAAAATAAATTATCTTTTCAAGCTGAATTAATTGAGCTTAATCAGTTTAAATAAAAATACCACTCATGGCTAGCATTTGAGATGATGGAGGACTGGGGCTTAAGCTTCTTATCTGTTCACAAATTTTCTAATCTGGAAATGGAGATAGTTATGTCTCAGGGATGTTATGAAACCTACGTAATTTATAAAATGCTTTGAGGTCTTTCTGTAAAAGTATAAGGAGTTCAGGTCTTTTAATGCTGATTGACATTTTGCTTGATAATTAATTCAATACAGTTATTAATTCAGTGTTGTAGAACAAAAAAAAAAAAATCCAGAAAACTAGAGAGGCACATTGATGGGGGGGATCTGATTTGATGTTCTTAAGCTTCATGGAAGAAGAATTATTGTTTTCAAGAGTCATTGGACTGTCCCACAAGTAGATATATGAGAGATCATTTCATTTCATTGTCACCAAGAAAACAGTTCTAAAAAGGAAGCAGAGAGAAAAAATAGTAGTAATTAAATTATACTTGTAATGCTGAAATAATAATAAAAGATTTTTTATATTGCCAGCAAGAAAACAAGTATAAAATATATGCATGAAGTGTTCATCCTTGGGGGCTCTGTCAAAGGAGATTTCACTCTGCTTTTGAATACATCTGCTTTCTAGAAAGACTGTGACACTCCATTCATGCCTGCCCATGTAGTCCTCTGTCTTCATGACTCCCGATCTCTTTTAGAAGAGTCTTTGTGGGACTGAGTGTTCCCCTACATGAAAAAAACTCTTTCCAAGACTAGGGCATGCTCCTGTGCCAATGTGTGACACACAGTTGCAAAATATATACCTTAAAAAATAGTGGGGAAAAACTGGAAGAGCTTGTGAATAATTTAGATTCGGGACCCAAGGCAGTCTAACCTGATGAGAGTTCCTGCTACCACACGCTCCCCAAGTAGGCTGACTTATACTGAGAGTTTGTAGCCACACTCATGGGATCCTTTATATTGTCAAATGTGGTTTGAATCCTGCAGAGGTTTGACCTTTAATGGACGGATCCCACAAAGTACCTGAGTATACAGACACAGACTTAATGCCAACTTACATGTTCTTGAGCCAGTACTGTTTGCATTTGGGAGCTCTTGATCTCACAGGCATGAGTAGCTTGAACTGGGCTGGTCAAAACGTTTACTGCCTCCAGCTCCTCTGCCAGGAATTGGTGCTATTTTGGCACGGAAATGCATCCTATGTTGAGCAGTTGCTGAATCCCTGAACTTTTTAGTGTGAGAAATAAACCTGGTGCTGTAAATCTGGGAAATGCAGAATCTGAGTAACTTTTTACAAGTGCATGTAATGGTAGGACAAGGGATAATGGCTTTAAACTGAAAGAGTGCAGGTTTAGATTAGATATTAGGAAGAAAATCTTTCCTGTGAGGTGATGAGGTCTTTGAACAGGTTGCCCAGAGAAGTTGTGGATGCCCCATTGCTGTAGCTGTTCAAGGCCGGGTTGGATGGGGCTTTGAGCAGCATGGTCTAATGGAAGGTGGCCTTGCCTATGGCAGGAGGATTGGAACTAGATCCTTTCCAACCCAAACCTTCTGTTCAACCATCCCCTTCCCTGGGAGAGAAGGGAAGCTGCAAGCAGTGATGCCTTCAGGTGTCTGAGGTCAACCAGCCTGGTTGTGTCAGCAGCTGGAGTTACCTGCTGCTGGGAAGATGTTTTGCCTTGCATGGAGAGTAGCTTTCTCAGAAGAGTTGAACTGCCTCTCTCCTTACTTTCTCAGGAAACGTCCCTTCACTGTGTGGCTGATTCACTCCAACTCCACTCCAAATTATGAGATTGATAATACTTCTTGCAGTATTTAATCTGCATACAGCAATTAGACTGTCCCTAGAGAGTGTTTGAATGAGTTGATGAGATAAATAACCCTATCCCATAGCATTAATAGGATGAAGTCCAGCACGGCTGAAGCTTCACCGTATGCCCACAGCTTCAGCTGCAAATGTCACTTGGATTTTGATGTGCAAATGTGAAGAGAATCAGGATGGGAGACTAGCTTTTCCTAACAGTGAAGATGAGATTTTACAAGTGATGCTCACATTTTGTGGGCTATGCACCATGGTCCCATGGATCATTAAAATGATCTTCCAGATCACTGTATTGTTTTGGGGCTGGGCTGCAGTGTGGAGCTTTTCTATTTTGACGTCTGTAAATTATTTTCCCTGTAAAACTATTTAGCATTTTTTTCCCATGGGAAATAAACATAATAATTAAAATGCTTCATGTCACAGTCTTGTGTGTGTGTGTGTATGTTGTATGCTGCTTTTTTTTTTCAACCTAAAACAGGATGCTGCGTTTTTTTTCCATGAAAGCCAACCAGCATTGATGAGGATGTTATTTCCTTTTAGAACACAACTTTCTGGCTTGTGTTAAAGATAGTTTTTATCGATTTTTTTTTTTTTTTTTTTTTTTTTTTTCTTTAAAAAAATTT
>VXAY01007011.1:1728282-1743929 GCA_013399855.1 Oxyruncus cristatus | reverse complement strand
TTTTAAAAAACAACTTTTTTGTTTTTTTTAAAAAATGTTTTTTTTTTTTTTTTTTTTTTTTTTTTTTTTTTTTTTTTTTTCCTTCAAAACAGTTTGCATGTCACAAAGGCTTCTCTGTGAGCTGCTTGCTTTGAGCAGGATTTGTCCCTCCCAACTCAAAGCTTCTACAAAGCAGATGGAGGTATCTCTAGCTGAGCTAGTCTGCCCAGTCAGTGGGAAAGAGGTGCTTTTACATGTTAAATGCCTATTCTAGAATGAGTTCAATTTCACTCTGGAAGTCCCTTTTTCCACTGACTGTAAAAGAAGCCTCAAGGAGCCTTGCTCAGTTGAAGACATTGGATCATACAAGTCACCACTTTCTGTGCCTGAAATTGTGGAATGATATTTTCAGAGACTGTCCATGAAAACCCGGATTACTTCTCCTGCAGAATCAGAGGAAACAGATTTCTCAGGGTTTCTAGAAAACAAAAATATTTTTCTAATTTTTCTTTTTCACAAGCATCAGCAGTATGAGAATAAATCTATTCTTAACTGTGCTTTTTCTTTAGTGTTGGAAAGGAAGATTTCGACAAGACAAAGCAGAGAGGAGCTGATAAGAAGGGGAGTGCTGAAGGAAATGCCTGAGCAAGGTGATATGATAACACATTAACTAGAATTTAGCTCCTAAGCACTAAACACGTATGATAAAGCCACTATTGCATTTTTTCCATGTAGTATAAATAGGTACGAGGAGACAAACTGAGGAGTGTGAGAGGTAATTTGGGCCAGCTGACAAAGAATGACACCAGCTGACTTCTGTCATATCCTGAAGTATTTTAATGCTCCCTGTGAGTAATATGACTTTTGTGGTTCCTAGTTTGCCAGAATTTTTTTGAAGTAATGATAAACCTATTTTTTGAGTCGGGGTCTGCTGTCTAAAGCCACCAAAGTATAAAATGAGAAATTTTGGCTGAAAAATTAGAGGTTTTGGAACCCAAAACAAATCAGTATAATCCATTTTAATCCATTTCAGGTATCAAAAAGTACCAGTGCTGGGATCGTATGGATCCCACCACTATCACACAGACCACATTCACAAATGGTACAAGCATAAACTTGTGAGGAAAACATCACTTGTTTCAAAATGCTCTAAGTTTAGGAACTGGTATTAGACAGAATCTGTATTTTGAAAAACATGAGTAAGCCAAGGTTAATACCTCTGTGCTACATCCGATTATGTTTCTAGTGGTATTCTTTCTACTATTCTTCATCTTCTATAAATCTAGATTAAATAAAAGTCAAGTGAGTAAAATAATCTTCTGTAGCTTAAAATTAAACCATTTGGCATTTTATCAAGGAGTCTAAGAACTCCATGTTTTTCTGAAGTATTTTTCTCCTAGAAATTCTGTTATTCTGTCTGATCTGAAGAATCAGGAAAGTATCAATGTGTATGGTTTGTATTGTACACATAGATATTTAAAAGTAAAAGGCTTGTTTGTTGACATGTGGCATCACTTGCCTGTACAATGTTTGGCTAATTACCAGGCTATGACATTCAGCATAGCTGGCTTCTGCACTTGTCTCTGCTGTCTTTGTCTTAAAGCAAGACATGTAAACTCTCCATACCTCACTTTGTCCATCTGGGAATTTGTTGTGGTTTTTGCCACATGCTTTACTGGGGAGCTGCTGACTTTGTCCACTGAAGGTTGTAAATTGCATTTATTGGGAATGAATTGCAAGGTTGTAAATTGCATTTCGCTTAGTTAAATGTGTTAACTTCTCAGGTTGGTTACAGTCTGAACATAAATCCTATCATTTGTGCCAAAAGTATGAGTACTTTGGTCACAGATGTCCTTGGCCCTCTCTTCCATCCATAAAAGGGGATGGGACTCTGGATTTCCTTACAGGGATTGACCAAAGTGAGACAAGGACGTAAAGATGAACAATTGTATCCTCTTCCTCCTATATCAATCTGATCTGTGTTACCTTCATTACATTGTGCTTCATGTCTGATGAAAATAATAATTTTTAAGGACCATTTTGAAAGAATATGGGATTGGTTTGAAGGTGCTAAAAATGGAGGGGTAGGAAAGAAGGTGGTTGAAGAGTGTGAAGGTAGTTAGAAGTAATGACTATGGAGATGAAAACTAAATGAGGAAATTACATGGAGTCTTGAAATGTGAGAGGTAAGAAGTGTGAAGAAGTGACAGTGCTTCATGTGGGATGCAAAAGAACGAAGTGGAAAGTGGCAAGTGCCACTTGGAGGCAGGAGGTGTTTGCAGAACCAAAACATGAATGAGAGGTGGCAATGTCACATATGGAGAGAGGAGAGAGTGGATTTAAGAATATTTGTAAGAGAGAAGCTGAAGAAACTGAATATTGCAGTAAGGTAAGTGCAACTGTCAGATATAGTGAAAGAGACAAGGTTAGGAAGGGAGAACTTACTTTTTACACATCAAGTTGCTGTTAGTGTGTGGATTACAGTGAAACAATCATCTTAACCCATGGAGCACCCAAGGTGGTCGGAAAGGGGCTGCATAATTTTGTTGAAACCAGGGAAGTGCCAAACATCCAGGTCTGATAACACACAGCAAGGAAGAGGAGTGGAATTGGCACAGTTAGTGAAGAATCAGTGGAGAAATCAGAAGAGATGCCCTGTAGATTTGCATAATTTTTGGATTGACAGCAAGAGAATCCTGTAGAAAGAAATTACCGGCGAAGAAAATCAGCAACTTTAAAATGCATGGAACAGAGAAAGCTATAAGCCAGCAAGAGTATATATGTAGCTCTTTTCAGGAATATAAAGAAAAATAGGGAAGAGAAAGAAGTTTTTTCAGGATTAAAAAAAACCCTCAAGCTGAGGTAGTCTGGGTAAGTGAGTAAAGTATCATCACAGAAAGAATTTAACTTGCAGAATTTAATAACGGTATGATATGTGATACAGAAAGTCTTCACCTTGATTCTTAAGACGGGATAATGTCTTTGTGAACTATTTTGTTAATCAACTGGGCACATACATTCTGAGAACTTCTGTCTGAATTCCTTGCTGATTTACCTACTGGGATACACCATGGTAGTCCTGCAAATCTGCCCCCTAATTGTCTGGTTTTGGGACATGTTGGGAGGGAGAGAGCAGGATGCTTACGTGTATAGTCACGAAGCTATACCTGAAAACTGGCATGGACTTCCAAGCCCATTACTGCAGAGATGTCCACCCAAAGAACATGGAAGCTTATGGAGTTTCTTTACAGTTACTTTTCAGAGCAGATCTGCAGCCTTTCACATTTCAGTAAGTCTTTCTGCTTTGCTTCTGTGGGATCTTGAAAGCAGAGGGATGCCATGTGTTGTCAGTGGGTGCTAAGTAAGCAGTTAGGCAATTTAGGCTTTTTAATTTTCATTTCAGATGGTGATGTAACAGTAAATTTTGAAACTTCAAATGGACACACCATAGCCATTGGTGAAGAAATCATACAGGAAGAAAATGTGGTAAAAGCTAGTGGAAATAATGGTACTTTATCAGAGAAAGCATCGGTATCGGAAGGAAAAAGAGAAGATCAAAAAGGTAAATTAATGCATTCTTCACAGATGGGGTTTTGGCTACTTTAAATATGAACATGTTCTTCCATTAGCACCAATACATGCTGTGAGTTCTGTTCTGCCTCAAGGATGCCAGCGGAATCTGCTGAGAGAATAAGACTTGTGAAACACCAGTATTTCGTCACTGGTAGGCATGCCTTTTACTGTGCCTATAGTAAGGTCATAAAGAGAGGCATGGTCTGAGCATGAAAATGCATGCAGGGATGTTTGATTTCTAAATTCAGTGTGAGCCTTTCCTTGTAGCCATGGGCAAGCTTTGATTTCAGATATTCCTCTTATGAAAGAACACACTAAGTGCATATGGATCACCTTGCAATATCATTGTAGAAGTGGCTCATGGGTTGAACATTCAAAAGTGTTTAACCCATTTGAAAACCATGTATAATTTTGAAAGTAACTTCAGCAACTCATTCCTGTTGGTTTTCATTTAATCTTAAACACCTGCAGTCTAGCAGAAGCATTCAAGGGGCTGTATCACTATGTCAAACTGAACCTAGGCTATTTATGGAAAATGTATTTTATAACTACAGGGTTTTCTATGGATAAATTGTAGTAAATACTGCTAAATATTTAGTAGTCCCAGGGTCCATGTTAAGTTTGTTACCTTTACTCTGATTTACTTTGGTAACAAGAGTTTGACTCATAAAGGAAATGTAAAGATAAGTGTGGAATCACAGTATTAGGACCACTTTCATTTTCCTACTCTAACATCTTGAATAATGCACCACTTATTTTCCCTGTAAAAAAGTGGTTTTTAAATACTATTCCATTTATTGGATTTTCCTCGAGGAAAGAGCAAGGATGCAAAAGATCAAGACCTTCTTGGCTGGCTGCTAGACTGAGCAGCCTTTCCAATGTCTTCTGTTAAACTCCGCCTAGTGATGAATGAGCCTCTGGAGGTTGAGAGGGTCAGTTCAACTAACACAAAAATTTGAATTCTTCTCTGAGCTACGTAAATCACTTGACTATGTAAAAAGTGGCTAGATGTCCAAGGAGAACAGCCTTTCTTATGAGATTTCTAGTACCTCCTGTCTCCCAAAAAGACAGAAATACAAGATTAGCCTTTGTCATGGTATTTAAATACATCTATCTTTTGGTGCCAACTAGAACCAGATATGTATTGGGTCAGGGGAAAAGAGTTATAAAAGCCATGGCAAACTCCTTTAAAATGGTTCAGTTTGACTTGGAGGTTAGATCAGAACACTTATTATTTTATGCATCATTAAATACAGCCTTTTGGAAATGTTAGGCTTTGGAAGTTTTTCTAAGGTACAGTTTATTTGAGAAATACACATTTTTGACTGTGTTGAAATCCCCTCTAGCTGACTTTGCAGAATGTAGAACTCCAGTGAAGCGGGAAAGGTTCAATATCTATTTCAAATTAGACTCTCTGCACTCCTTATATGTTGTCTTGACCTTACAGAGAGAAATTAAAAATGATTGCTGTACAGCAGTAGACTCAATACAGAAGAATGTGTAGCAATCACTCCAGTCCCTCTGAGAAAATGAAGAATATATGGAGGAGGGAGAAGGAAAACAAAAAATGAGCAAACCTGGTGTTCTAGGCTTCCATAGAATGTCAGTCTGAGCATACAGAAGATACTAAGCACTTCAAGTATACTTTCCTGTTTAAGGAGCAATTCCACACATCAGAAACCATGTTACACCATGGAGACCCAGTATCACTCAGCAAGTAGTCATTGTGAATACAACTTCTTTACTTTATAGCACATTAAGCAAGAAGGTGAGCCAGCCTGTTAAACTCAGTATAAGAGTAAGGCTCACTCCATCTTACAGATATGTCTCACCTGCAGAGTAGTCCTGTGTGATTTTTTTTATGGCAGATGCAGTAGGTATGCATTATACACACACCCACTGGCAGGTAGAGGTTTGCTTATGCTCACAGAGCATCAAAATCAGAGGTGAAGCACACATACCTAACTCACTGTCTTCTGCTAAGGCCATAAAACATGCTGATGCTTCAGGTCATAACGCTCCATCATGAGAACTGAAGCAGGAGAGAATACTAGCTAGCAATCAGGAGTAATGGCTGCAAGGAGTTAATTTTTAGTAAGGCTAATGTTAGGCTTCTTGAAGTCATCAACTCTTATGTGTAAATCTTGAAGGAAGATATATACACTTTCCATG
Source organism: Oxyruncus cristatus (assembly GCA_013399855.1). Taxonomy (NCBI): domain Eukaryota; kingdom Metazoa; phylum Chordata; class Aves; order Passeriformes; family Cotingidae; genus Oxyruncus; species Oxyruncus cristatus. Next base: position 1,738,205 of record VXAY01007011.1, on the reverse strand, counting down.
TTTGTAAGACCTGAAAACAGGATTAATTTCTGCTGCTTAGTAGTACACTATGCTGCAGTTCCAACTCTGACTGAATCAGTGTTCCAAAAATGCATCTCAGCCCCTGAAACTTAGGAAGATATTTCATAATGCTCTTATGAAATGATGGTGGTCTTGACTTGCTCTCTTGTTCAAGTGGGTCTTGAAAATGGCCTTCTGCTATATATGAAGACTGCTGGAGCCAGAATCTTAAAAAGAGCAAACAATATAGGCAAATTGTGATAATATGGTGAGAATTGGCAGCAACATGCTGTACAATGTGGAATATGTTAGAAATTAAAAGAATTTAAAGGAACAAAGTTATTTCAGCATGAGCTGTGGGAATACAGTATCAACAGGGCAAACAATAGTCTCAGCCATGCAATATAAAAGTGAGTTAAGCAGAAGCAAATAAAGAAGACAAGGCCTGAAAGCTGTTTCCTCTGCTACTAGGCAGTTCCATAAACTGTGTACCCATCTGCTGCCTGTCAGCTCACAGGTGCTTTTTGTATTTGGTGAAAAATTCCCGTTGGCAATTTAATAGTGTAACTGTTACTATTTGTAGTAATGATGACAGTCATCCAAGGAGGGTGTTTAAAAAATTTTTTTCCTTTATGGAATAGCAGAATGGTGAGAAACAAGTGACAGTTCTACATAAAACAGGTAATTGATGCGTAAGGCTTTTTTGATGAGTAATCAGAGAAATTTTTTTCTGAGATCATTTATTCACGTTGTTTGTTCTAGGCTGACTTCTGAATTCTTTTGTTTTGACTAAGAAAAGCTACCAGTATCTTTTGCCGAAAATAAAGAGCTAAACTGTAGCTATTATCTGTGAGTCTTGCAAGGGATACAGAGCAGCAAGTGAACAGGTAGCATATCAAAAACACCCTTGTCGTCTGGGCAGCAGACTGAACTGTACCACTGTGTCAGGGCTCCTGACCCATGGCACCAGTCTACAACAGCCCCAGCAGTCCCCAGAGCTCCAGGTTCCAGGTGTGGTATATGCATCACAAAGGGGATCCAAAAAATCTCTTTGCCTCCTGCCCCCTACAGCAGTGTCAGAGAAGACCGAAGGCCACATCACTAGAATAGGTGTCAAAATATTCACTGTTTGCCTCCCTAGGTAAAGGAGCATGGCATGGTGATGCGACACGCATGCTGCACATTGTAAAACCTCCTGCTACTATGTCAGAGCTGCTTTTCTCGTTTCTGCCCTCCCAAGATGTCTCTGGAACACAGATGTACTAGACAACCCTGGATTTGTATCTGAGTTCAGTTTTTAAACTTGGGTCTTACACATTTTTATCACAGCAAGCTAACTCTTTTAACGATTCTGGTAGATGCTTCCACGTTTCATTGTTAGCTTGGGCTTGAAGACGTGAAAGGCTCAGTAACCATTAGCAAGATGGTTGGAAAAAAGTAGTAAGTTTTGTTTTGCGTACCATCAGTCAGGTGTATTAGGTGCTGCTTTACTAAATAATTGCATTTCAGGAAGCCAGAACTGTGTTGCAGGTGTTGTGGGCGACATGGAGCATAAGCTTCTGGAATGTTCCAGACGGTTTATAGCAGATTGATCCTCTCAGGTTTTCTCATGTCTTTAAGTGAAGGAAACAGTTTGTAGTCCTGTTTCCAAATGAATTAATGGGCTACCTGTGCATAATTTTTTCCCCCACAGGATAACTCTCATATGAGGGCTGGCAAAGGTTCCAGGTCTTAGTATGTTGGGCCCAGAGGTTCCTTTCTCTATATTTTTGTCTGCTCTCCTTAAATCTTAAACTTTTTCTTATGGGTAACCAAAAAGAAGGTTGGAGGTACAAACTCTGGTCTTATGAGCATGCATCATTGCTGACTAACACTTTAGTTTGTCTACCAAGGAATGGTCTTCAAAGTCAAATTTTTTAGATTCTTTTTCTCAGATGTCTTTTTTTCCCCAAAGGAGAACAAAACTTTTTGAATTTAAGATAGTAACCCTTATCTCCCAGGGTCTCAGATGAGAGCCTGCTTTGTCTCAGAAGATTAATCCTGCAAACCAGTCACTGTGAGAGATGATGCAGACTTTCTTCCCTCTTGTGTGCCTAGCTGGCTTCCTGCACTCCTGAGCTCTGTAGATCATTGATATAAGCAGCATACATAAAAGGTTGTGGGGTTTTTTGCCTGACTCCCTCAGAAGCTCTCACTCCAACTGAGTTATTTGCTGGCTGAAACCAGTTCTTCTAAGAATAGTGTATCTTCGATTCATCACCTGAACTATGTAAATGAGGTTGAATCCAAGTCTTCTTAAAAGGAAAGCTACTCTATATAAAGCTGTATTTGGGCAGAGCCTGTCCATTATGTCAGCTGGGCTGGCTCATGCCAGTAGGCTGACTTGAGAGGCATGGGCTTTTACCCACGAAAGTTGAATGCCAGAGGAAGCTCCTGACTTGTAAAGCAGCTTTTTTTTTTTCTTTCTTTTATAAGAAAGATATCCTTATGTGGCTCCAGAATTAAGATTGGATACATTATTTTAATGAACTAACTATTCACTTATTTAGGCATATTTTTACAGAAAGTATAAGGGGATATAGAAATATACATACCTCTCACCTTCCAAGTCTCCCACACATCAAGAAATGGTAAAAGCATGCAGCTGACAGTGAATACGTTTTAGGTGTTCTCTCTTTTTTTAACAGCTTACTTCTAACACATAGGTTGGGTAGTTAACGATGTAAAATGACAGACAGTTGGGTTTTTTCGCTTTTTTATTTTGAAACCAATGCAAAATAACTGAATGTGGTTGCTTTAGGTCAGATGTTATACCTGTCCCTTGCTCCCCTCTCCTGTTTTGTACACTGTCTCTGTTACAAGACCTCTTGTGAACTGTGCTGTTGAGAACAGTCAGTAAGATCTGGAAGTTTGTAGACATGCAGATCTGCTCATCCATCTTCAAGAAAGATAAGTTCAAAACTGCAGAGAGAACTGCAAACAGCATCATGAGACAGCTGTTCTTGTTCAGTCTAGCAAAACGGAGCCTGAGACAGCCTGAGTTCATTTGATGAATGTAGCAAGCTGGTATATAGCCAGGAGAGAACATGGCTGAAGGACAATGCTGGCACAAGTAGAAAGGAATAAACTGTGGCTTGAAATACAGTTAGACTGGAAATTAAAGGAAGCTTTCTGACAATTAGAATGGGTCTTTTCTTGAACAGAATTTTGGGAGCAATAACAGGAACAAAAAATGGAGCTGGTTCAATTTGAGTTTATGAAAAGATTTGTCTGAGTTGACCACCTGCATCAGCACAATCAATGAGTCCAAAAAAGTGACAAAGGAACACCTTGTCTTGCTCTGTGTCCTATGTTTCTCAATGACAGCTTCCTGGGTTTTGGTTATTCAAAACACATCTCTCTGCATAGTCTGGAAAGGAAAATCATGATTTGCAAAACTCTTTCTGAGTTTCATTGTGCGGGGAGTCATCCTGCAAAAGACAGCAAATCATACATTATTTCCAACTTCCATTTTACATAGTTTTGCTCCACTGAGTTCTGTTCATCTTCCAGGAGAAGGGTGCTTTGCAGCTGATGTAGATCATATGCTTGTGCTTCAGCACTACAGGTTTTCTGTGAGGTAGCTTCATGACACTGCTCTAGCTTGAGAAACAAAAATACCAGTACTGTAAGACAAAATCCTTAGGTAGGAAAGCTTTGGCCTTCTGTTCCTTAGAAGTTTACAAAAGTAAAGAAAAAAGTCTTGCATTTTACAACCTAGCTTTTGAAACTATGCCCAGGATCTTCATAGGTCCACTTGGTCCAGAGTTTGCAAAATAAGTAATCTGATTTTCTAGTGCATATGGCATCTCTCTGAAAGTCATTGAGACTTGATGAGTCCCCACAAGAGCTGTTATATGCTGAAAATTTTGTAACTCTGACCATCATTTAAGTGTTCATGTGAGAACAGAGCTTTCTTAAGAGTCTGGCCCAAATCACGATTTCTGGGATCAAGAAAATCTGGTCTCAAAGTGAGTCTCTTGAAGATCTGGCCTTTGGAAAATTTATTCTAAACATAAACATATTATTGATCCAAATGTTTGATGGGATACTAACATTTGCTTTGCTTTCCTGATAAAAGAGTAAATTATAGGTGGGTTGCTTTTACAGCAGATGTCTTGATCAAGACAGCAGTGGAGAAATCCTCTCTGATGTGTTTTGGAGAGATTTTGTTAAAAGGTCAGTTCTTGATGAGCAAATGTCTACACTGAGAAATGAAATAGCAATAAAAATATGTTGCAGCTGGTACTGAGGTACCTGGGGGATTGGATTGAACAAATAGAGGGGTCTGAACTGATTCAGATGCCTCCTTGTTTTGGCAAAAGAAAGAGCAGGCATGAAGACCAAGGGTCCGTATTCAAGCAGAATCATGTTAGGGAGGTACAATTGAAACATAATTGTATCTGGAGCCATTTACAGACATCAGACCATCCCTGTCACTGTTCAAGATCAAGCCACTGTTGTTGTTATTAGTTATTTGTATTACTACAGTGTTTCTGTATACACCAGAAATTTATTATAGTGTCTTACATAGATGCAGGAAACCACAAAAGTCTCCAATGGACTTGCAGTAAAAGAAAGGACACTATGGTTAGGCACTGAAAAACCAGAGGACACCAGACTAGCATAACAAGCACAATATTGGCAGCCTAAACATTGTCAGCTTTGGCATTGCAGTAGAGGGGAGTTTGAGGGAGGACAGTCAGTGAATATTCACAAAAGCCTGAGGGGCAACAGAAGAAAAAGAGTCAAAAGCATCTGCTTCAAAACTTGGTTTGTCATTGGCAAAAACTGGTATAATGGACTGGGCAGGTAGGAACTGGAAATCTGTATCTCAAGTAAAGGAGAAACAATAGTTTGGGCAAGATCAGAGTGACACTGAGAAAAGAAGATGAAGCTAACAAAGATAAAAACAATAAAGCTAATAAGATGCCAAGAGGAACAATACGGTCAAAGGCAATTGTCTTCACCACAGCTTTCATCCTGGCTTGGGCAAAAAGAAGATTCACCAGTCAAGGCCAAGAACAGGGCATTAGTTAATTAAGGGATAGTCAAGACTCATGAGAGCTGTAACTATCTGAGGAGATAGGATGCTGCTGTGCCAGAGTCTGCCAGTCTTTGGTACAATGTACATAACGGTATGAAAAGAACTGTCCTAGATAAAGATGATATCCCAGTGATGGCAAGGCATTTCTGTTAAAATCAGTGTTATATAAATTGCCAGTTTTAATCACAACTGAAGTCTGCAAGCAAGATCTTTGATGAGAATGAACTGCTCTAATTTTTGTTTTCATTTATAGTTCTTAGTTCTTTCATTTATAGTTCCAAAATTATTGGTGGTTGTCACTAAGATGTGTTTATTTGCAACTAAGTAAAGCTTTAGCCTTACATTTTGTTATATTTTTGTACTTTTTTTCCTGAATCAGAAGATAAATTCTGATATACATTATTTAATCAGTTATATAGTTTAGTGTAGATTGACTGTATTACTTTAGAATATGGTGCATAGTATATTACTTTTTACTAGGTTACAATTCTGTTTTTAATATATTCTCTACTACTGTGACTGGAAAAAAAACATGGTAATGGTGTATAAGTAGACAAGTTTTAAATTTTTTCTTATTAGTAAGTAAAATTACAACATTCTGGATCCATAAGTAAAAGGTGTATCAAAGAATTGTTTACACTTAAAATTATTTTGGATCATCATGTCCTTCAAGATCTTCAAAATACAAAAATATATCTTCTCTTGCCATGTTTGTTATTAATGGAATTCAAATTTTAAAATATCCTGCTTTTTCAGAATTAAATCAGCTTTTCAACTTCGAATGAAGGTAGGTAGAATTTCACAAGGAGACATTTTTGCTATAAAAGAGGAGACCAAAATGTAACAAATAAGCATATTTCTTTCTCCATCCAGAGTCTTTCTCTGGAAAACGAAGAGACAGTATAGGAATCTGTGCTTGAAAGAATTTGTTTGAAAGCTGTAAAAGGTTGCTGTGAAATGGTTCTTTCAAAACTTTAGCAAAAACATATTAGTCTATAATAGACTGGAAATAAAGGAGGAAGACATTGGACAGTTAATGTTAATTCCTTCAGTTCATGAAGAGATGTGTGCATGTTGCTGCTAATAATGCAGGGGATGCATTGGGTTCGTGTTAACAAGCCTTAAGCCAGAGGTTGGAAAGGCTTTGTTTCTGAGATGAAGAAATGTCTTTGTTGTCCAACACATTGTTTGTTTTTCATCTACTAATATTAAAATGTGCTGCTTATCTCTTGGGAATCTTTTATATGGGAAGGAAGAGAGATGGGAATGTCTGTTTCTTTTGTCTCCTTTCTTCCCCAACCATTTTAGGTTTTAGTAACATACAAATAAATCCTATATGATTCTGAATGTATGCTCTTGCTTTTGTAACATCCCTTTTCAGAAAGGTTTGGGAAGGCTATCTTGAGACCGAATGGGCACAGAATTGGTGTGATTGAATAGATAAAGATTCCCCTGTGGGGACACCTAGTCTTACAACCACAGTGATTATGTTGCAAAATTTTATGTTCACCTACATTAACGTTAAAGCTGGTGTTAGGCATGCACTTTGAAGTGAATTTCCTGGTCATCCCAGTTACCCTTCTTTGGTTTGCAGGGCACATAAGCCAGGTTTCTTTTGGATGAAACTAAGCCAAAAGTTGCATTCAGGAACTTTTTCTCCAGTCATGCAATCTACAGTACTAGCCTGAAGACGGTACAAAGTCAACTCTCCTGGAATGCACATTGTGGACATTGAGTCCTCTTTCACTCTACAGAGCCATTCCTATTCCACAACACAATGTAGATTAAGTCCAAATTCCCGTTGACTAATGAACTGTTGATTCTTGAAACTGCAGTCGTGTAACAGTACCCAAAGAACTTTGCATTCCCATGACAAATTATATCCTATCTGATTTAGCTTCATCTTTTTCTGAAGACTAGAAATACCCTGAGGAAGTTACCCAAAATAAGTTGCTAACAGCAAGCAATCTGCAGCTTAGGAGAAGGGTTTGATTCAGGGCAGAATTTCAGCTGTGTAACCATATTTGAACCTGTGGCTGACAGAATGGCCCTGTTCACATTCAGATTCGGATTCACACACTCAGGAATCTGAGTTTTATAGCCTGTTGATCTTGGGGTGGGTAGGGTTGAAAAGAAGCCAAGGAAATTGTTAGAGGAGTAAATGGCATTTCCCATGTTTAGTTTTCAGCCAGCAGTCTGGTTAAGGATAATGGATGTAAAGATGATCCTTGGAGGTCTAGAATAAATGAGACTGAAAGAAGTTCCAGGTAAATATCTTCTGTGAGAAGGACTTGAACTGAGACAGACAGGATTTTTTTTTTCTGAGGTAATACTTCTTTCAGAGGCAGAAGATTAAATCTCTTCTGATTGCCAAAGAGCTCAAGCAGCAAAAGTAGTCACTGTTGATGGGTTTGCTGTTGAATTTATGTGGTGTATGTCTGTGTCAGTTGGCTTCTGTTCACTTTCTTATCCATAGAGAGCACTACTGGTCACTGCCCAGAAATACCAACATCCCATGCTCCACCACTACCCAAGCCTAAGCCTAAACCTAAAAAAGCTGCACTGCCACCAAAAAATGCCATTGCTGCTTCCACCACCGCCAGCCATAAGGGCAATGAAGCACCTCATGCTAAAAAAAGGGGAAAGGGTCCTGCTAAGCAGCCTCCTCTCCCACCGCCCAAGCCAACAGGTCACAGTGCTAATCAAGAAGCTGGTGAGTACTGCCCGTGCAGTGCCAGTTATGGGGGGTGCATGTGCATGAGGGTGCTTGGCTTGGTCTTACAATAACTCCTGCCTTTTTACATAGTAGTGTTACTAAAGAGCATGCCATGGATGTTTTTAGATAGCTTCCCACTGAGCTCTGGTTCTGCTGTCCGCAAACACCCCAGACAACCCCAGACAGATCACTGTGCTTTTTAATGAATGTATGCACAACACCAAGATATCAGGGACAATATTGAATTTGCAGTTCAAGTGTGAAAGTTGGCAACAAAATGACCCAGAGAACTGCTAAAGAGCAAGCAGGAAAAAAGGTGACTTCTGAAACCAAACATGATTTGCTCCAAAGTAGAACTACTTTAGTATTGCTATAACTTTCTGCTGGAAATATCAACTATTCCAATTAATTTGACAATATAACAAGATCACAAAGAGGTAAAGGACAAAACCATTAAGTCATGTTACAAGACTGTTGAGTAACAGTTGTTTTAGCTCAAAAAAAAAAAAAAAAAGAAGAAGAAAATAATTGCAACCATTAGAAATGAACGGATCTCCCCGAGCTAGTTGATGGCTTGCTGTGATTCTAAGTACACACTGGAAATGGAAAACGTAAATCATCAGGCACGTCCCACACGTATTTATCATCACACTTTTAAACTAAAAGTCAGCAGTAATGTTAGATTAAAGATTATAGGTAAGTGTTCTTAAGGTACCGATCTTGATTTTGCGTGGTTACAATGTAGACAGTGACCAAAATTAAAACATCCAGATATAATTTGAACACAAGTGGTATTGTAACGAATGGACTCCATATATGCATCGGTAACCTTATACAAGCCTTGTGTTTTCAATCCTCTGTCTGCCTTTGAAAGTCCTTCAGTCCCTCCAGTTTTCTCTGCAAATATGCCGCTTCATAGCTTGTGCATTTTGGCACATTTTGTATTTGAGGCATACAGAAAAGGACTGTTTGAAAACATTGCAAGACTTCTAGAGTTACAATAATAACTTTTCCATAAAATATCCATTAACTTGGTATTAACTGTCCCTTCTACATCAGATGACTACAAGAATAAACATTTTGAAAATCCAGAACTTGCTGCTTTTATTTCACATGCAGCTGAAAAACTCAGTTCTTCCTAAGTGAATGAACAGCAAACCTTTCAGAAATAAAACAATCCATTGCATAAAGGAATGTTTATAGAAATGGGTGGTAACAAGCTGTCAGGTATCTGACTTTTTAAATTAAAATACATTCAGATTCCAGATTTGTCTTTTAGTAGCCCTGCTGAAATGTCATGCAATGCTTGAGACCATACAGATATAAAATATATCCACATATCCCTTATTCTACTGATAATTTCTTCCAACATTAAAAATACACTGTGTTCATTCAAAATGGGGCAATACTTAATAAGTATACCTGATGTGGAACAGTATTAGTAGAAGACATTTGTCAGATCCCTGTCTAAGTGACCACATGATGCAGCCAGCGATGCAGTCCTGGGAAGGAGAGGAGGAATATGAGTAACAACCTGAGCCATGGCTCTCCTGAGGGCAACACAATAGGTTTCCAAACTGAAATAGTAGAATTGGGAGAATGGGACTTAAATGTAGGCATGGACATGTGCCAAAAGGCAAATAAAAGCCATGAAATTTTTCATTTAATCAAAATTCAAATCTTCTACTTAAAAAGAAGCATGACAGAAAATTGTCAGCCAGCCCAGTCAAAAGCAACAATAGCAATAGCATTTTTGACCCATGTGGAAGCCTAGGGGGGTTTTCCGTGGGAGAAATCTTTCAAGTTTCTGTATCTAATTGCAGGTCCAGAAAGGTTCTGAGAATAATGTAAGGATTTTTACAATGGAAATATCTTTCGACATTTTCCCAGCAACAACTGTGTGGCTGTATATTTGTATTATGCTGCAGTTTTTAAGTGTAAGCATGTAAATGTTCTGTTGACCTCCAGCCTGCACTGAAGTGCTTTGCTGGATCAGAACCAGAGCCTTTTCTTGCTACCATCCGCTTTCTCAATAAGGTTTCTGCGAATAATATGCAGGTTGGAACTAACATATCTTTCCACTGCAATTATGAAGTGCTGCCTATAAAATTTCTCTGCTTT
>VXAY01007011.1:1620733-1728237 GCA_013399855.1 Oxyruncus cristatus | reverse complement strand
TTTTTTTTTTTTTTGCTTGTATGTTAAGTCAGTGACTTGTACCCAATGTAGATTAATGCAGTATCAGTAGATTTGGGATGCTGCCCTTTACAATCACCTTGCAGCAGGAAGAGGAACAGTGATTTGCCTGAAGTTTTCTATGGATTTTTCCAGATGTACTGAAAGCCTTAAAGCACTCTAAGTGTTTATAAACCATAACACTCAGCTACAAAAGAGAATGGTATAATGTGTCTTTTGAATTACTTTCCATTTTAGAGATTGAGAACAGTCTCACTGAGAAAGCTATTTTTATATCATGAACTTACTATGGCCAGTATCTGTGTTTTGATTCTCTCCTAATCTGCCAGGGTTTTGTTTTTATTCAAATGCTTATAAGTACAGTAGGCCTTTCAGCAGATTTCTATTACAGCTTTCTGTTTTACTCAGTAAGCTTAGCTGCAAGGCTGCTGTGTAGCTTTATAATGCTTTCATTTCTTCTCTGGAGGTTAATGCGTTTTTACTGCTGCAGAAGTGTTTGAGTTGGATGTGTTTTGGTGAAAAGGACTGAACCATAAGATGGTTGTCATTTTTATTGCTTTTTAAATGGAAGTCAGAAGTTTGAAGCTCCCAGCTCAGAGGATAGAATGCACATGAGCAAGCAGGCTAGCTGAAATCTCTTGTGAACTTGGGCATTATACATATGTGCTTCAGTATGGTAAGTATCACAGGATTAAACAGCAGCATCCCTGTCCAGCTTGTACAGCTAGTGTCAAAACCTTGTTTCACTACATTTTCAATGCTGCCCAAGTTGGTCACTGGTAAGACAAAGACCTCCAGTACCCACAGGAGGCCTTCAGTGCCTCCTCCCTTCTGAAGGTCATCTCTGCGGAGTGAGATTGGTGGTTTTCTGCCTTTGTCTTATTTATATATCCAGCTGGACTTGAAAGTACATCATTTTGCTGTCCTTCTGCTGTTTGCCATTAAGTAGGAGCACACCAATTGCAATAACATTTTAAAAGGTAATTGATTGATACAGTCCTCAGGTGTTCATTGAAAAGCATAAGGAAAATCATACATTTTTCCCACTGTTCAGACCCAAAATTTCATGTACTAGAAAAGGTCAGGCAGTTTTCTCTGTCAGGGAACATTTTTTTTTAAAAAAAGACGCTACACACATTTGAAATAGGTAGTGGACTTTTTTGATGATGTCCAGGCAAGTTGTAGTGGGCCAATGCAGACTGCTCAAAACAAACTCTCACCAGCTTGTAAGGCTGATCCTTTCCGTTGTTCTTTGGCAAGTATTCATCATTTCAGTTTTTCCCATTGCAAAGGTGAAATTGGAACTGCAACATTTACTCATCTCAATCATTTAGATGAAGGACTGTAGGAAGTATCAAGTGTAATTTTTTCATTTTTTAAATACCAGCACAAGTCAATCTACGCAGAAAATACAATGCAAAAATCATAAAATTGCAAGACTGTAAAATCCTTTTTCTTTTCTTATTTTAGCTGGTTCCTCTCATGCAAAAAAACCACCAGACTCCAAGTCTTCTTCATCACCATCTCCTTCTTCCACATCATCTCATCCTAAAGCCTCTAAGGAGACTTCCAGCAAATTGGGCACATCAGGGACTCCCAGGGGCAAGAAAAAGCCTGGTAAACAGTCGACTCCACGAACAGCACCAGATGGGGCTGCTTCTTCCTCCTCAGGTGCCACAACCAACAGTTTGGAAGTGAAGAGAGAAAAAAACAAGGCTGAGCAACCTTCCATAGTAATTTTTGAAATGGAGGATGCAGACCAATCAAGCAAGCTTGTTGTCCCCCCTCCTCCCACCGCTGCCCCTCCTCCACCTCCACTTCCAGCTCCTTTCCCTGCTGCAGCTGGTGAGCCTGCTGTCTCCTCAGATGCCCAGGATGTGTCAGACAGCTGTGTAGCAGGGCCATGCAGCCCTGGATCAGATACTAAACCTCTTCTCCAGACTGAGCATGGCACAGATGAGAGTCTGAGCAGTATGGCCCTAGGCAGTGGTCCAGATCCTAGTGGAGAAGACACAGAAAGGTAAGACAGAATTGCTGTCCTGGGTGAGTGGTAAGACCCATAGCCAAGGAAGCCACATTTCTTTGCAAGGGACACTGTAGGCACACAGGGATCTCTTCTGTTTCTTCTGCTGACTGGTAATAGTTTGTGTTGCATCCCAGCACAATTTGTTCCTTTCCAGTGCCTTTGAGCCATTCACCTGTAGTACCTCGTGTTTCTCCAGAGGGTCATTGCTCATAACCTGCCCCTTACATCATTGTTTGGCTGACACTGCTGTCAGCAGTTCAGCTAATAGCTAGTGACACTTCTGTTTCTCATAAAGGCAAACAAGAAATGATGCTGAATTATAAGGGGGTTTACTTTTTTTTTTTTTTTTGTGGATGTCATTAAATATCTCGCTGCTAAAGCTCTCAATTCAATTGCTGAATTTACTTGCACACTTGAAAATGAGAGTTTCAGGCTCCAGTTAGTGCGTGTTTGGTCTGTCACTGCCTGGTAGCTTGTCTAAATCTCAGGTACTGTAAAAACTAGTCAAGAGTAAGGTCGTAATTACACTTTTTAAGCAATATAGTTGGCAGTAAAGTGAAACTGGCTTAATGATTTATCTTTTCCCTGCCACAAGAACCAGCATCTTTTATATAAATCCAAGAGTTTAGTCTAGATGCCAGTAGCCTAGAGACCTTCCTTTAAATTCTTGCTGATACATCCATGCCAGCATTACATTCCTGTGCTTCATCTCCCCTTTGCTCTACCCTTCTCTTACACAAAGACTTTCCCAAGGCAAAGGGCAGTCTGCTGCTGATTTCCATGTTCGTCAGTAATGGTCATGAATATTTTGGACTCAGCTGCACTGAACTGTAGTAACAATAAATAGGGTTAGGCTTCCAGAAAAGGAAGCTTTGCTCTCCCATCTGCTCTCCAACTTGCTCCTCTCACCCCCAACTTTATGAACTGTTTTTCTTTCTTTATTATGCACTGTTGGTCCCATCCCACAAAAAATAAAAAAGAGTTTGTATTTGTCCTTATACAGTCTTTGCAGCATGTCATTCCAGATTGTTTGAATCTTTTTCCTAACATTCAAACGTAGATACATATATACATCTGCATTCGTTATAAATGTTTTACATATATACATTTTTTAGAAAGGTATTAGTTTGAATAACAGAACTTTTCATACTTGCTTATACAGTCTGTCTCCCATTTGTGTTCTGCTCTGTGTGCATTAATGTATCACCGTGTCTGCTCATGAATTAACAGCTTGGCTACCAAAGAAGACCAAGAAGTGGAGGCTCAAGGCCAGGCACACTCTGAACCAGTGGAGGAGGCTGTTGACACTGCTGCTGTTCCTGAGAGTGAAAGTAGCAGAGAGAGCCATGGCAGTGATTCAGACTCAGACGGGCCGATCCTGTACACAGATGATGATGATGATGATGATGATGAGAATGCAAGTGCTGAAAGTAAGGATCCTGCTTAGCTTCTCAGCTGCAGGCTACCTTTTGCAGATTGTGTTATGTGAGCATGCCTGACCCACGCTAGTGTGAAGCAAAGAGAAAGATGGCTGCAGGGGATGGCTTTAGGGGATTTAGTATTTTGTCACTACTGAGAAATGAGTGTCCTGCTTCTCCCAGACAATTGTGATCAGAAACCTGGAGCCTGTGCATGGATGAGAGCAGTGCGCAGATGGGAGTGGATGTGGGAAGAGCGGGTTCAGAAGAACATGAGGGTGGAACAAGGCCTCCATGTTAGGGCATCACAAGCTGTTGATTTGGCTCATCTCTGTCATGAGTTCCTTGTGGGAGTTACAGTTGTGGTCGATGACAGAGGAAGCCCATCAGTCAGGAGCTTCACTATCTGAAAGTCATTTGTTCCTCTTTGATCAGGGTGTTTTAAGCATTGAAGTGACCTTAGCAGACAGAGCAGATCACAGTAGTTTACATCTAAGTTTTACAGCTCTGAAATTTCATCTAGGGTTATAACTGTATCATCACCCTAATTGGGCAGAAGCCCTGCAGCTGCTAAAGGGGTTGTCCTATCCCCATTCTCCCTAATCCCTGTTCCCAGCTGTTTGCTCTTCCCTTAGGCCAGCACTCAAGTTCATTTTTGCAGCAGCGGCTGTTGTTGAGCTGATTTTCAATAGAACTGGTGGTTCCCTGATCCAGCTCACCCGGTGGCTGCTGCTTTGCTTGGGCAAAGAGGTGGCAGCAGCAGGCTGTTGGGGTGGAGAGGGAGGCAGCCCTACCTCTACCCCCAGCAGGGTGGCCATATGTCAATATAAAAGCACCACTGAACCACAGCTTGAGAGCCTTGCTCGCAGGTGTTCCAGAGGAGGTGCTTCTCTGTGCTCAGCGAAGAAGTCCTGAACACCAAAGTGCTGTGTACCAAAGTGGGGTGAGCAAAAATGAATGTGTGGTTCTTATCTTGGCCATTGGTGCAGCAGAAGGTGAAGTGCCAGGTAGCTCAAGAGGCTGAAGTCTTCTGCGGTTCTGTGTTGGGTTTGAATACAATCCAGTGTGATAGAAACCAAAAATTCATGTATTCAGGCAGCAGCATGATGTCTTATGAGAAGTGAGCTGAGAGCCTGTGGTCTTACCAAACTGCCTTACAGGGTGAAAATCTGCCAGCCTAGGACATATGTAGCCCACCTTGTTCAGAATGTCAAGATACAGAAGAAAGACTATAAAGAGTGTGAAAAATACCCTTTCTTCCACAGCTGGCTGGAGCTAATGCTGACCAAACTGCAAGGCCCTTGTCCCTACTGTGTCAGTTTTATGGGTAAACAGATTGCTTCAATGTGTTGGGGTTCTTGCATAGGTTCCTTTACAATCACTCAGAGCACTTTTCTAAGCTGTATTTTTTTGTTTTAAATTACAAATAAGTTTAAGATGAAAAGGGCTATAAAAGAACTAAGTGGTAATTGATTGGGAAAAAAATTGAAAGAACGAGGGAAATGATGATAGAATGAAACTAAACCATTTAAGGCTGAAGAAAAAGAGCAGCAGGTTGCTAAATATACTAAGTAGATAAATAAGCCAATCTGTAATATATTAGACTTCAAAGACACTTAAGTGTAGATTTGTCATTTTTATCCTATCACTTCACAGATGACAAGTGATGTTTGTATCAATTTGGCTGGTAGCTTTTTCCTCCAAGCCTTTTAGCTTTTTATTTTTGTGAACTGAGCTAAAATTTTGCTTTTGATGTTAATTAAAATTCCTTTTCTGCATGTGGGAACAAGGTTGCTCTGGGGAGGTATTAAAGTTCTTACTCAGAGTTTGTGTCTGTAACCTAAGCATGAATGAACTAAATCTACCCTACTTCTCCTTTCCTCAGGCTCTTTGGCAAGTAAAATCCGTCGTAGGGATACTCTTGCTATCAAACTTGGCAACAGACCATCTAAGAAAGAATTAGAGGACAAAAACATCTTGCAGCGTACATCTGAAGAGGAGAGGCAGGAAATCAGACATCAGATTGGAACGAAGCTAGTGAGGTATCAGTCGCAGGGTAAATGTGGTTTGACTGGGTGGAGGTGGAGGAAGAGAATTGAGAACACTGGGTTCATGTTTTAAATGCTGCCCAATATGCACTGCAGGATCTTTGTGGTATAACTGTCTGGAAAACAGTTGTTTTATTTCTCACAAAACTTTAAAATGTCAATAATACGTTTTTTGTCCTGCAAGGAACAAATCTGAGAGGTTCTGGGTTTTTGGACTGTTGGGTTAAAAAAGGAAAGAAGATGAAAAGGAGTCCACAATAATTGGTGCTATGGTTCAGGTTTTTTCTCAAATTGGTTGGAAGGAACTTTCACTTGTATGTACACCCATCTCAGACAGAGTCTTAGTTCCTGACCTACAGAGCATGCCTGTGCATCTTTGTCCCTTCTGACCCTCCCCATCCTCCTCCTGCTCTCTAATTCCTTCATTATTCATGTGTTGGTTCCAGCAAAAGATGTGGAAGGAGGCTGACTTTGCAGTTTAGTGTCTCTTGTTTTACTGTGCCCACCTCTGAGGCATGCCTTTCTCATGCTCTTAAACTGCTATGGGATATATGTTACTTTCTCTTTCTGGACCTGAGAACATTGCATGAGAATATTTCACTTGCCTTTTTACAACCTTTTCTTTAAAAAATCCTGATGTTAATTTTGGCTTTTGTGGTCTCTGAGAATAGACTACAGCATGTCTGTATTTTGCCAGACCTGTCCTTGTTTCTCTTGGGCTCAGGAATGTTGTCCAGACAGATCTGGAGGATGTCTTGTGTTTGTTGGACATTTACGGCTGTAGGATAGTCCAGTTGGTACTGCTCCAGTACAGAGTAAAGCAGCTCTGCATCAACATATAGAAGCTGAGTTTGTCTGTGAACTGGGAGGCTGGCTAAGGCAGCTATTTAATTACTTAACAGTAAGAGTGATACATCTCTTGTGTAGAGCCCAAGGGTCACTTTTCTTTTGCTAATAAAGTGATGTGGTTGTTATCACCACTTTCCTAACCAAATCCCAGCTCCAGTGATCACATCCTGCTTGTCAGTGCTCCCTCAGGGGCTGGAACTGCAGGAGCTTCTTTGATTTCTGCCCTGAGCTCCTTGCACAGGGACATTGTGGGTTCTGCTGGAGAGATGACACGCTCTCCACACAGCTCTGCTTTGGTGGCAAGAGGCAATATCTGGGCTGTGCTCATACCCAAAATCACAATCAAGTTTGACACCAGTTCCTTAAAAATTCCTGGTGTGGTGATCAACACTTGGCAGCATCAAGGTCTTGTGGGAAATCTCTTTCCACAGCTCAGCCAGGGTCGGGGTCTGCCATTCCTTTGGGACGCATCTGGAAGTCCAGGCATGATTTGAATTGCATGAGTTTCACGAGGCTGAAGACAGTTCATAGTGAACTGTTTGAGTGTTGCTGGACAGAGAAGCACCTATCTTTGACAAATCTGTAAAATAAATTCTACTGCTGGAATTTTTCATGCTCCTTTTCTCAAGTGAACAAGGGAACTTGTTTAGTAAACATAGAGACAACATCAACCATGTTCTCTACTATACAAACCAGAAAATTAAAATTTCAATTTGTTTTTTTGTAAGGGCAGTTGTTATATATAGGTAACTAAATAAAATTAAGTTTCAGTTAAAGCTCCCAATTGTATTGTACATACAATTCACTGACAAATGAACAGTTTATGGGTTTTGTTGTTGTTTTTTCTTTTTAAAAATAGTAAGATTTGCATTCAGAATGTCTGATAATAAACTTACAATTGCACTACTTACCATAATGATGGTGCCTGGGAACAAAAGAAGATTTATGAATTTTTTCATAAAATTACACCTGTGAGGAATTTTAATTTGTGGTGCAATTTCTGTAATATTATTCAATTATCAGTTATTTATGTGTTCAAGTGGCAGCAGTACATCTTTTAAAACAAACAGCCACTCGCCACTATGGTTACATATGCAGTTACTGTAACTGCCTGGAAGTGACCTGTGCTGGCAAAGAACAGCACAGCCATATTGAGAAATACCTTTTAACATTACAAAATGTATTCTGTATCACAAATTGGAATTTATTATTTGGATCTGGTTTTAAATCAGTCACTTACTTTGTTCTCACAGGAGGCTTAGCCAGAGGCCTACAACTGAAGAGCTAGAGCAAAGAAATATCCTGAAGCGTAAGTATTTTATTCAGGCTTCAGCTAGTATTTACTTAGGAAATAAGTATATGTTTGATTCATATGGAAGCCCATAATTGTTGCTGCAGTCTTAGATGCATAGCTGGAGAGAAATTATGTTCTGGAAAATAACATGTGAACACTAGATTTATATACTAACCTGTAACTGTGGCCGTGAAAAGAGCATATATTCAATATGCCAAATTTTGCTTGTCACAATCCCACTTCTTGAGGGTGGTCCCAAAAGACCAGGAATGACTTAGATACCCCTTAGAAGTAGTTCTAGGCTGGTTGACTTTCCACCTAATTTTTATGAGGAAGAGGAGGGAATATCAGTAGGAGGCAAAGGTTGGGATGTAAGGGCAGAGGTTGGAAAGAGGAGTAGAAAGAGGTAATGCAAAGCGTTCAGGAGAAAGACAATAGGTATATGCCAACTATTTCAGCATGCTGGCCTTCATATTCACTTCTGACATAAATGTTCTCTGTACTGAAACCTTCATGAGACATTCTCACCAAGTATATTCCCATTTATTAAATCCTTCCTCAATATCCCTGCTGGAAAAAAAGTCTGTAATTCAAATAGTCAAGGGCAGAGGAATGAAGTACATTGGGTGTTTACCCTGTATACCTATTCTCCCATTTACTTATGTTGGTATTGTTCTCAGGCTGGCAAATTCTTCAGAACAGGAAGTTTTTGTCTTCCTTTATGAATCGTTCCATAATATGGGTGTTACCTAAACACACAGTGTAGCAGTTGCCGTGCCCAGCTCCATCTAGCCCTGTATTCATTCTGCAGGGGTAGCTAGTATTTGATGGTTAAGTAGAAGAAATAAATGAAGAAAACGCTCATGCAAGTCTTTCACACATACCAAAAAATAAAAAAACTCATCTATTCTTAGAACATGACAACTTTTCACACCTCATGAAAGAGAAGGAATAATGCTGTTATTTCCAGCAATCATTCAGAAGAGTTGTACAACCCTGGTGTGCAGCACGGCAATGGAGGGAAAGAAAATACGCTGTTTGCCTGACAACATCCATGGACTGATGACTCTCACTTTTTCAGGCCAGCAAATCAGGGGAGTCAGCAATTACTGGCTTTCAGGCAACCAACCATGCTAATAAAATTTTACTGCCGTTGCACAAGCTCTCAGATGCCAAATAGCGCCATGTCTTATTGAAGAGGGAAGCTACAGTTCATGTGTGCACAAAAAAGGCGTCATGGGGCTCCTATCCAGCACATTACGTGAACAGACTTCCTAAAACTATAATTTCTGAACCTCTAGATTGCACAGATAAATAAAGATAAAATTTGAAATATGAATTTTTTTTTTGTATGACAAACTGCTTACTCTGGACTATGTGAGAAACATAATTCCAAAACATCTTTGGTGGGCCAAGATATGGCCACTGAGCTGGGAGCACCAGCTGGGCTCCCTTGTTGCCCTTTCGGTCTCACTTATCTTGAGATAGCTAACCTAGCAGCAAACCCGCAATGTACATAATATCCCCTTTGCCAATGTTTATTCTATTCACTGATTTTGCAGTAAGTAGCTCAAGACTGGAAAGCAGTTAATAGATTTCTTCTCCTGTTTCGGCTTGTTTACTTTAAGCTTTTGGCAGTGTACCAAGCTTTGCGCTCAGTGCCTCCCGCTGTCCTCCCCTGCTGCTGCCGGGGGGCTGTCTTAAAGAGGCAAGGGAGAGCAAAAAGTACGGGCTGGGGAGCAGAATGGTAAACCACAAGAAGTCACAGAGTCCTTGGAGAGCGCATGGAGAATCCAAAAGTGCTTTTTGCTTATCACTCAGATATAAAATATTTCAAGTTGAAAGTGATCTGTAAAAAGCAAAGTGAACCAAAGCAAGCCAGAGTTTGAGTTGACAGTCTGACTCAGAGCCCTTTCAGGGTGCAAGTTCTCTCTCAGCCCTAAGGCACTCATATTTTAAATCAAAATTATTGCATTCCCTTCCTGTGGATCATTTGAAAATGTTTACATGTCTTAAATGCCTTTGTTGGTGTAGTCAGCTTTTGTGAGTAAGTTGGGATTTCTTTCATAAAGTTTCCTTCCTCCTATTTTTAAGCAGTGGATGGGGAAAAGGGGTTATATTATTGCATGTATATAAATTGCAGCTAAGGGGAAGTATTGTTTTGAGTAATATTTATCATAGACTTTGAGGTTACATTAAGTGGCAAAGCTCTAAATGTTTACTTCAGGATTAAGTTCAGCCCAAATCCTCTTAAGAGGTTAAAAAAAAAAAAAAAATCTGTGTTTTTTTTGGGTTTTTTTTGTACTTCCAGTTAGTGAGGAAGTCTGTTTTGAAAGAATTTTTGTTTTGATAATATTTCCAGATAAACCAGTTACTGAAAATCCCGTTTCCAAGTATGATCGCAAAGCATTGCAGGCGTATTTTTATAAAAACTGTTTGGATAAAACTATCCAGACTTCTGAGACTTCCCATACTAAAACAAAGTTATGATAACTCAAGAGTCCACTTGAAGGAATACATAAAGCCCTGCATTTTTTATAAAGACAGGTTTCTTGTGTACTGGCTTTGAACCAACAGTATTTATAGTATTGCAATACGGCAAAGAAACTTTCTAGTCTTCCAAGAATTTCAAATTAAGATAACTGTATTTTTTTCCTGTATTGGTAAAGGACAGTGAACTTCATGTACAGTGCACCTGCATGCCTGCCAGTAATGGCTTTGTAGAAGACAGGGTTTGGCTTTGTAGAAAACTGGCTTTAGCTCTCAGTGCTAGTTAAGGAATATTAATGTAAAATCAGGAAAGAGAAGCTGCTTTGTGTGTTTCAGAGCACTGCAAGGACCAAGTGCTTTGTTTGTCATTTCTTTCTTTTTCCCTAGCAAGCCCACAGAGAAGTCTAAACATAGCTAATCCCATAGGGACACAATGGAAAGTTCAGTTTTATGCTCCAGGAGTACTTTCTGGTCAAGAACAGAGCAGTCCTCAGGCAGGAAAAATTCTCTTTTCTCTTTTACCCTTCTGCTGCAAAACAAATGTCCCAAGAACAGAAGGTGACCAAATTTAATATGGTAAAAGTTGCAGGAGCAATAACGTATAGAAGCCAGGGAAGCTGCTGGTTTGACTTTGGAGAGTGGATTGTTTAACTTGATGGCCACAATAAATGATGATAAAATTGTTTCAGTTAGGAGTCAGAACCCAGTTTGACCTCTTAGGAGCTGCAGGCAGGGAAGGAGGGAAGCGATAGTTTTTTCAGAGACTTCTGGAAGCAAAAGGCGCTTGCTGGGCTGGTCCTTTGCCAATAAGGCAGCAGCGGGACATCTGAGGAGGGGACTTGCAGCTGGGAATGCTGTGTTTATATTTTCTTTCTCCACACCACACAGATTAGATCTGCTTTTAAGGTGGAAAGCAGAAGCGTGTTTCTGTGCATTAATGTGTTCCTGTTTGGGCAAGTGAGTCACCTGCAGCCAGATCTTGGCCCTCTGGCTGGAATTTTCCACAATACTTGAAGGAACCAGGAGCACTAGACCCATTATATTTAGCACCACATATCTTCTTAACTCATTGCAGTAACTTTCAAAACTGTTACCTTAAGAGACCAAAAATACGCTGTAGGTTTTACTGTTTGTAGGAATTTGTATCCAGGCAGTGTTTCTGTAGCACCAGGCTTAAAGCAATGCTCTGCCCAGCCCGCCGGAGGTGTGAAACTGGTGCATTAGGTATGAGTCAGTGCCACAGGCAGAGGCCTGTTTGCCAAACAACAGATTCAGTAGATTAGCAGCAACTACCATATTTCAGTCCACTTCCTTTAGCTCTTGAGTTTTATTCCTAGAAGTAAACCCGCTTGAATGTATAAAGCACATCCTGTCCCCTGACCTCTCACTCAGAAGACTATCTGTTCCCCATAGGTTTGATCCCTCCTGCTTTGCCTCATGAGTGAAGGAAGGTCCTGATGCCTCCTGCTGGTATTGTCCTCCAAAAGATGGGCTGCCAGCTCTCCTCAACAGCTTGTTCCAGGACCTGCCTGGACCTCTTCCCAGCAGCTATTATGATGGCCTTGCATATTGATTATTTTTGGGTGTTTTCCCCTGTCCAGTTGTCATTTTATGCAGTTGTCTGGTACCCACAGTGAGGTAGCTTTACAGCTTGGGATAGGCAGCTAACCTTCAACGTTCCTAAATGTCCAGATTAACTCTTTTAAGGTATTGTATCCTCCCTCAAAATATAGAAAAACAGTATTTCAGGTGACCATGCTGTTGGTAGTTCCTTAAGCTATGCAGTAAGCAGTCTGAGCCCTTATTTCTTACATGAAGCATCTTATTGCTGCTTCTTTGGAGACACTGTGGTTTAGATAGCAAAGAAATGCCAAGATGTGAATAATGCACAACTTATTTTACAAATTAAATTAAGGAAAGGACAGTACAGTGACGTGTATATTCATCTGCTTTTTTTTTCTGCTTTGTCTGCTACTGGAGAGTTTCTGAGGTAGATCATTCATGTAGGGACAAAATTTTTTATGTCAGATGATTCCCAGGTGAATGGAACCCCAAATTAATAGTTTGTGTTTAATTACCTCAGCTACAATGTCTACTGATTGCAAAGACAGGATGTTTAAACAAAAGTGTGCAAATGATTACCTGTCCCAAAACAGCTAGAGAGCGTTTGATTTTTTTAGGTGAGGATTTTATGAAAAGAGTTCTCATTTAAAGTCCAAAGTCCTTAAATACACACAACTTGTTTATTGATAGATATATTAATTAAAAAATGAAAATGTAGATTAATCTATAACTCTTCATTCTTCAGTTTTAGTCCATTTACAGTTGCTCTATGGAAACAGGCCATCCATTTCTTTTCCATTGAAGAGAAAAGCTATTAATAAACCATAAATTACATCCACGTTTCAGTATCTCAGTAAAATCACCACCAATATGAGATCCAAGCTAATCCTGGTAGCAAGCCTGTGAGATTGCATCTTGCTCTTGGAAACCTGTGGTTGGTGTTGGATGCTTCTCACAGAGCAGATCTTGGGCTGGCGTTGCCTTTTTCCTACTGTATCTTTCTTCTTTTTCATTTTAATAATTTATCATTTTCTCCTTTCCCTTGTATTCTTCTTCTATGAAAGTCTTTGAGTTAGCAAAGGAAATCTGCAAGTACCACAAGGTATCCTGTCATAGCATTGCCTCCAGTGTGTAAGTCATGATACACAAACTCTTCTGTAGCCAGGTTACCTATACTAACACAGCAAGCTGGACATAGAAACAAGGCAAATACAACTATACCAGGATTTAAAACTGCCTTTTCATCTGTACAGGTTGGCTGTATCCAGAGTAAATTCATTCCTTTAAATTTATAGTTACCCTTGAATTGTAATGTGGTGTCTGTAATCCTAAACCATGAATAAAACAGGATCAAAATTTTATGGATATCTCTAGATGTAATATTTCAGAATATAACCATCTGAGGTGTCCTGAAAGGGCAAATAATGTTCTTCAAACTGTACATCAATCTAGAAACATGCTGAGCCCATATGAACATGTCTTTGTAAGTGTGCTTTTCACTAACACTCAAGAAATCAAGTTTGGTTAGCACAGAAGTTTCTTAAAACCACATTTTAGTCACGTGCCCAAACACATTCCAAAAATGCATGTGTATATTTGTGCTGTACTCATTCATTTGGTATAGCCAGTGGCCCTTAACCAAGAGGGCTTGAGTGCTGAATCTTATGCCCCCATTATAAAACCTGAAAAAAATATTTAAGTAATAAAACCAATTTGCACTAACAAATGACAGTGAAACAAATCTCATTGATTCATTGTGTCCTGTAGCAGTAGAAGACACTTGTCTGATTCAAATACTCAGAGCAAACTTTTTTCTTGACACTTAGGAGTAACTAGACTCTCACTTTAAAGTCAAGAGATGGCATGTTGGAAGTAAAAGCACCAGTGAGTTTTTTGTTAGAATAAGTAATTGAAAGATTAGGCAGCTCTTTCAGGGTACTTGCTTGATGATGCACAGAAAGGAAATGACAGGCACCTCCTCTTTGCTGTGCTCATGACCCACAGTTGACTTCAGGTGTCTACAGAACCAGGGGAAATGCGGATAGGGAAAAGAATGAGAGCAAACAAAAGCCAAAAAGTAGACAAAACATACAGCACCATCCAGAAAAATGAGGAAAAGTGAACCAGGACTGGAACTTCTGAAGCTTTCAACCAACAGAAATACAGTATGTCCAGTTATGATACTTAAATATTCACTCCTTTTTATCTCTTCTGAAAACAGAGAAGAATGAAGAAGAGGAACAAGAAGCCAAAAGAGAAATAAAACGTAGACTCAGTAGAAAGGTGATGATGTGTTTTTTGTATTGCTTATTTGTGTACATAGAATTATGTTTTATAAGAGTCTAAAAATCAGTGTGTAGACATTACTGCGAATATCCATCAGTCATGTCCCCAGATTAGAGATCTGCTTAAAAAGCAGTACAAGCCAAATCCGTCTTGGGGTAAACTCCATCCTGTCCAGTTTCCCACACCTGGAAAAGCATACAGAATCTGGCCATGCTTAATATTTGTCTGTGTAAGCAGGGGAGGTAAGTGGCACGTTTCCTCTGTGAGCTGTCGCATATGTTTGAGGGCAGCCACACCTGTAGATCCTAGAGCAGTGGAGGGGGCAGCAAAGTAAGCCCTACAAAATC
Organism: Oxyruncus cristatus; assembly: GCA_013399855.1. Taxonomy (NCBI): domain Eukaryota; kingdom Metazoa; phylum Chordata; class Aves; order Passeriformes; family Cotingidae; genus Oxyruncus; species Oxyruncus cristatus. The sequence goes on along the minus strand of VXAY01007011.1, from coordinate 1,713,898 downwards.
CCTTCACCGCTCTTCTAACCACATCGGTGGTCCTAGTTTCTGCTCATTGTCCCTTGAAATAGAGCAGTTATGAGTCTGCTGTTCTGGGAGAGGATGTGGGGAGTTTTCATAAGTATCCCTAGTCTCCCCTTCTCTGCAAGAATACAGTTTCTTTAATATGATCGTCCTTAGTTAATCGAAGTGAATATTGTTTGAGGTGAGTGATACGATTTGGTATCATAATGACCCCCAGATGATCAAAACCAGGTCTTTTTTGTTAGGCAAGTACTTCCAAATCCTGCTTATTTCAGTATTACAGTTTAACATAGCAGACTGTATAATCATTGATGCAAATGGCCTAGTGGAGTAAATGCTGTGACAGTTGCAAACTCACAATTAATATTCCAGGGATAACTGTCATGATTCTTGGTGACCTGCCTGACAAAGACTATTTTTATAATTGAAGAAATTAGGTTGTGCTGCCTCCCCATTCCTGTGCAGCACTCCCAGGATGGTGCCTTTTTATAGACACCTGAAAGTGACCCTATTTAGAAATACCATTAAAGTTCTCTTGAGATTACATCATACCCTCGGCTTTTATTTTACTTTATTTTATCTTATTAAGCATACAATTTTCTGCCTCCTACTTACAGCTTAGTCTGAGGCCTACAGTGGCTGAACTTCAAGCAAGAAGAATCCTTCGATTTAACGAGTATGTGGAAGTCACGGATTCTCCGGATTATGACCGTCGTGCTGACAAGCCTTGGGCCAGGTTAACTCCTGCAGACAAGGCAAGGGACAAATGTAGATTATAAGAAAATGCTTGCATCTGTTACTTTTGTGGAGCTTTCGTCTGGTTTACATTCTCTTGATGCCAGCATCACAAATGACATCTGCTGGAGACAGCAAGATTGTCATGGTACTACTGTGCATCTATTGCTTGCAGATAAGAAAACCCACTCAGGTGCCCATTAAGAGCATATTTGCCATCTCTATTATGACAGTTCAGCCCAGAATTTCTAATCTTTTTTCCTAACTTTTCTAATTTTTAAATCCTTGCTAAGCCAGATAAATGCTTAGCAAAGGTGGCCCCAACCTGTGGAATTCAGGCGAATTCTGTCACCGAGAGTTACTTTTGCAACTCCTTTGAGTGGAAAAAGGTAGAATTTGCCTCATCCTCCTCTGGGATCTTGGCCACAACTACCAGTGCAGGAGCTGACCATGTGCATGCAGTGCAACTTTTTGGGAAGTTTGCTCCTAAAATGTACAGCTTGTAGTTCCTCTGCCTAAGTACAAAGGATGAGACAAAAGATTCTGTGACTCTTATTTTAAAAAAAGATCAAAGATGACCATAAAATACTCTTCCATTCCCATCCTATACCACTTAAAAAAAAGGAAAGATGTAGGATTTAGGTAGCAAAAAGTACTGGCTCTTTTAGCAATGGGTCTGAACCTACTTTTATGGAAGCCCGATGAGATGTGCTTGATGTGAAAAGTGATATGTGCAAGCACTCGCTGTCTTTTAGCTAAACATGGTGAAGTACTCATTCTATTTCAGCTTGCATTTTTTAATATTAATATTAAAAAACTGCCAGCTCGTCGGACAATCAAATGAGAAGCTCATATCAAGTCAAGGTGGAGACATTAAAAATGTAGCCGGAAGTGTTTGTAGGTGTTATTTTTGCAAGGTGCTAAGCATTGTCTAGTCCTCACATAGTGTGTGGGAGATCAGAGCACCCAGTTCCTCCACTTTGACCTGCACTTTGTACCAGCCAGGGTACACCAAACTATTAAAAACAATGGAGTTTTCTACCTACTTCAGTACAGCAGTTTTTAATTTCAATTCACTTTGTAATGAACAGGTGCCCAAGGCTGGTTCTTTAAGCCCCGTGTTTGTTTGCCTTAGCAGAAAGGCATACCCAGGGTTGCCTGGAAACTCCCTCACCCATTTTTTTTCCCAGGGAAGTCATTCTTCTGATTCCAGTGGGAGCAGAAAATTGTACTTTAACTATATTAGGGAGCTGGAGCTCTGGTGTCTTTGCTGCTGATTTGGTGCTCAGAAATTGCTGCCCCTTTCCTAGCTGTAACAGTGGTTTCGTGTAAGCATGCTGTTGTGGCTAAACAGAACCATTCCCTGCTTAAAATGAAGTTTCTAATTTATGAGGCTGCAGTCTGGTGATGCCGTAATTTTATCATGCTGCTTACCTGTTCTGCACTGAAAAGCATACACACCAGATGAAATTTCTTTAGGGCTTAATGAAATGATACTGTCTTTATTTAAAATAGTGAAAGAAAAGAGTAAGAATAAACTGCCATTTCCTTTCACAGTGAAGGTAGGAAGGCATGTGGCATAGAAATAAAACCCCTTGTAGTATATTAGAATATTTCAGAAATTATATTTATTACTTGATGAAGTAAATTGCTTATGAGTCTTATCAGTCTCTTAACATAAGCAACAAAGCATCTACGAATGCACTGAATTTCTGCTGTTCCTCAGTATCTGCCAACTGAAACACAGGCCAAATATTTCATGTCATTTTACATAAAACTAATCAAACTAAATTACTAATTCCACTTAAAAAAAATTGCTGTTCATCTTGCATTCCTGAAGACCTGTCTCCAGTGGGGAGATAGAGACAAGGCCCCTGCTGTGTGCACGGTGCCTGTGCAGGCAGAGTGACTCACCAGCTCCTCAGGGGCTGTGCCTGCAGATACAACCCCCTCCTGGCTGCATACTCATCGAGTGATTGCAAAGTAACCCAATCCCTTGCCCATTTTTGTCTGTAGGAAGTGCCATATTTCCTATTTCGGTGCGGGCTTGGTTCACCCATTGAAGTAGATTTGGTGTTTCTTTGTTTATTGTTGTTGCTGGATGCTTTGGGTTTCTTCGTAATGTAAGACTGCTTCAGACAACTGTAATCAAAAAAAGTAATTCATGTTGATGATCAGAAATGTGTGAGACCTGTGGATTATGGTAGGGGAGACTTGAAATGGGAACTATAAGGAAACTTCAAGAGTAGGGCCAGATTCCTTTCATATTCATTACTTTCCTTAAAATTCATATTTCTTACAGTTGCATATATCATTATTGTTTATTAGGCAGCAATACGGAAAGAACTGAATGAATTTAAAAGCACAGAAATGGAAGTACATGAGGAAAGTCGGCAATTTACCAGGTGGGTGAATCTCTTCTTGCACAAGTGTGAGACATGGGCATGACAGCAACCCTCTGCCTTTCTGCAAGTCCTCTGCAGTTGTGTCATGATTCGTATGGATTCCTACCATGAGTCCCCTTGAATCTCACCAGTTATCCTGTTAGAATTCCCCGTGTTGCTGATGCCATCTCTAGTTGATACAGCAGTGAAGGTGACTGCAATGGATTGGTTGCTACACAGAAAAAGATTGTTTGGGGCGTCTAAAAAATAGTCCTTCAACAGAACTTGGTGGTTCTCACAGATAAAGTTAACAGTCCTCAAATGCACAAAAATAAAGGGATTTCCTTCTCTGGCAGTGCTCCCTTGCTCATGAAAGTATACATTTTTGTAGATACATTTGCTAAGTGAACACTAGATGATGTGTTGAACTTAAGAAAAGCTCGCCAGTGTTTTGGCGAGCTTTCCAAGTGTGGGCTCCTGGCAGCAGTTTCAGGGGAACAAGATAGATTCCCTTTTTGCCACTTCTAATCTGTTAATCTGGATTTGTTTTGTTCTCTGCTTTGGATAACATGAAGATGTTGTCTGAAGCATTACTGTTTTCAAGAACTCTGAAGTGTCCATAGCTTTTAGCAGGCCATAAAATTTGGCAGTCATTCCTAGGGGGAGGGAGACACTTCCTGTCATCCCCATGGCATGTGTTCATGTTTCTTGGAAGTTACAAAGGCTGAAAATGGACACCAGCAAGCAAAACTTGATGTTAGGATCGGCCAACATTGCATACATAGTATTATTGTCTTTGCTTCTACAGAGAATTAAGTCAAATAAAAATAATTGCCTAAGGCTGGGTCCTTTCTGTTTCCTGCTACTGTTGCAACCAAACTCAAGATCCAAGCTAGAGAGTGTGACTCTTTTAATTTAAGAGTGTATAACAGGAAAATTCAAAATGGGATGTAGGTGTGTCATGCATCTCCTCTTTCATTGCCTGATTTCACAACTTCAGTGATTTCTTTCTCAGCAAAACATGGTGTGTTTTTTTTTTTTAATAATAATGTAAAGTCACTTCTGTGTAGATACAACACGAACAAATTAATTTTAAAAAAATCAAACCAGTTTCACAGACAGCAAACCTAAGCCAGGAGATGAACCAGGAGGCAAGGTTTTCATTTAGTGTCACATTCTGACCATTAGAAAATGTTCTTTTCAAACATGGAGATGTATATTTTCATTTGGCTTCTGATGTCTTTGTCTCTTCAGCTTCTAGATAGTATATATTTTTCAGAATATATAAAAATACTGCTTTTAAAAAAAAGGACATCCCAAGGTAGAGAATAAAAATAGCAGGTATAGAAACGAACCTCCTGCTTACATTGTTGTGTTTCCTGAGTTGCAGTGCAATATTGAAGCATAAGTACAGATAGGCATGAGTCAGACAAAAAGAATTGGATATTTTTTCATTAGATCCAAAACCAGTTGAGACTTATTACAACTGGATTCCTGAAAGCTGAACCAGGAATCCAGTGGAGTGACAAATAGGTTAAAAAGTGAAGTATTTTTTTTTGAGGAGGGCCTTGGAAAATGGAGTAAAAAATAGGCACAGCCAAATAACAGTAAGTTTAGGCAATTGTTCCACAGGGTCCCAAAAGAATTTCAACATTAGAGAAATCAGGTTCTCTCTGTTCCCTCTCCACCCTTTTTTATTTCAGTGATCATACTGTGGAGTCATTGTACAGAAGTCAGAAGAGTAACACTAGAAAAAGCTAATTAAGAGCAAAATAAGATGTAGATGTTTTAAGTCAATTGCGATTTTGAAAATAAAACGAGATCCCATTTCCTCCAAGACCTCTCATTAAAAATTATGTAGTTTCTGCTACATTTGGATTGATAAAAAAAAGTCATTTAAGAAAACCATAGACAGAAGTCTCTAGCTGGCGAGATTGATTCTTTCCAAGGACATCACTGAAAAAATGCAAATCAAAAGGCACTTGCATTGGCAGCTGGTTAACAAAGCCTTATTCATAAAGGTCTGTGATAGAATGAGACAATGAAGCTGCTTACTAAACAAAAAATAGTTTATAGGATATGGTTGCCTATATTATTACAGATTAAATATAAGATGCTTTAACATTATAATCAGTACTTACAACATATTTGAATTGTTAAAATTTTATATTAAAAGTGGGAAATTAAAATTGTTCAGCATTTACAGTAATGACTGTCAGTTTAACTGGTTTTCTACTCCTAGTAATAGACTGATTCTTTCTGTTATTTCATAAGAGAATCCAAGAAGCCAAGTTTCTAAAAACAAATAGAAGTTTGGAAAGAGGATATTAGTAGATGTTTATTAAGTGTTTCTAATGGAAATGCCATATATAGTCCACTCTATCGTTCTACACAAATACAGAAATCCTGTGTCTTTTTTGCTGTCCACTATCCCCTCACTTAGCAGATGAGCTGCATGCTTGTGAATGTCAGCTTTTGTATACACCTCCTTTATTTGAGAAATGCATCCCTGTATTGTACTGAATCAGCTTGTAATGGGGGGGTAACCTGTGGCTTGTTTTCTCGTCTTTGGAACTGTTAAGAGAAAATGTGTCAAACAAAACCTTAAGTAAATCCATTGCATTACTTGCATCATTACTTATGCCTTTTTTCAAACTGTTGCATCTTTTGCTACTTCACAGATACATTTTACAAGCCATTTAAAGAGATGTTTATATCTGGTGATAGATACATTGAGAACCTGATAATGGTGCCCTTCTTATCCTTTTGTTTGGATTCATTACATATAACACGAGTTACAATTTCAGTTGCTATAGGTTCCTAAATTATTGTAGAAAAGGTTAGTGACACCTTTTGGAGCAATCCACCTCTGTAGCCATCATACAGGCAATCTGGAGCAAAGTACATGCTCTACCTAAAAGCCTAAAAAACAGTGAGTATGTTTGGGCCTTCATGTGCCTCAGCTGTTAATAGGAAGAAAGCATTTGCAGTGCTATAAAATTTGTTGCTTACTTTAAAAAATACAGCATTTTTGTTACCCTCATTTTGCACAAGGTTTAAAACCCAGAAATTTAAGTCTTACGGTTTAGCAAAGCTTTTCTCATAGTGGTTACTGTCATCCAAATAGTGCATGCAATTATGGCTAAATCTATATTAGCAAACAAAACAGACTGGACACTGTTCTCTGGCCCTGAGGCAGGCTTGGCATAGCTTGAATTCATACAATTAACCTATTCCTCTCACCCCAAAACAGGGCAATGTCCGCCCATATCCAGCTTGCCTGTTGTTCTGTGCTAATCCCAAACATGCCCAGGCAGTACCTGAAAGAGCTCGTTACCCAAGCCAAACCATGCTAGAGACAACAATGACAGGTTACTGGTATGGACAGACAGTGATACAGCAGTGCTTAAGCCATGCCAAATCCCTATTTCGTTTTATAAGTAGAGAGAGATACACAGTGAGGGACAATAGGTGTGCCTCTAAACCTACACAGACCAGGAAAATCAGGAATAATTCTGTTTGGGCCAAAAAAGCAAACAGCTATGAGAGCAGGATGAGGATCAGGTTCATTGTCAGTTGAAATAATATAATTCCAGGTTTTTTAATTTATCTTTTCAGGTTTCATCGTCCATAACTGTTTGACCACATCCCATATTTCATGTAACAATTTTCTTTGGGGAAATCATTGCATCCTGAAGACCTGAGATTGCACTGGAACTTCAGTATGAGTGTGTGCTACAGCTTTCCCTGACGTTAATGAAGAAAGTGGCCCTTGTCTTTATCAATGGACAAATGATTTGTCTAGGAGGAGAACCCACGTGAAACATTTGTCCGTATTCAGACAGACCACGGTTCTGTGGCTACCGGTACCACATAGACAAGTCAGTGGACTTCTTCATCGGAGCTCCACAAGTCAGGAAGTGCTGAAGACAATCGTTTGAGAGCCTGCTACCAGGAACTCACCAGATTTCATAGGGTTGTGACTGAGGGTAACTAAGAGGGAGGGGATGTGTGAAAAGGACTGAGAGCTGGGGGAAGAGAGTCTTCGCTTGTCAGTCCACAGAGAAAAGTGGAATGGATGGAACTGCCTAATGATGCACAGTGGGGAGAATTATTTAAAGAGAAAAAAAAAAAGAGTGTGTGAGCAATTGTGCATGGTTTTTTTTTTTTTTAGTGGCTGCAGCCTGTCTTAAAAGGACACAAGCCACAAGTCCTCATGTCATCAGTACTTTAGTGAAGAACTGTCATTTCCTTTGGTGCCAGTAAATACCGTTGCCAGAAATTAGTCCTAGTATAATTCATCTGTCTTTTTTAAAATCCCAATGTGCATGCTTCAGGAAAATACATTGAACATTCATACAGAACAAGTCACATATATTTTGGGTTTTAATGTTGACATACTCTGGATCCTCAGAAAGACATAAACAGGATTTGAAGAAAAAATAACCTTCAGTGAAATGCTTCATGTTTAGAAACACTCCCTGCTGTCTGTCACCTGCCATTCAAAACAGAGGGATCGTTATCCTTCTCATCATGGCAGGCAGTGGTGACTTCGACATCATGCCAGCGTGAATCCAAAAGCAGAATAAAATTAGGCACAGAAGTCTTTGCTAGTATGCTTGAGCAGTGATTACTAATGTGACTTTTTACATTCAAGGACTCTTGCATTGCTTTGAGGAAGAACTACCAGGTGAATCAGTATGTCTTCAGCCAGTGGTCCTGTAAAAGTGAAAGGAAAATCCTTGGAGTGTCTGCAGCCTGCTTTTGTTCAGTGTGAAGAATGCTTCTTAGATTCGTAATTTTTTATACTATCTTGAAATTGTATATGTGAATACAGTACTATTAAAATTAAGTGGTATGGAGTGTGAAAGGCAATACGTGATTTTTCTAAGTTGGCCCAAAGGCCCATTAAAAAGCCCGTGGCATTGTTTACACTAAGAAATTATCTGTCTTATAGTAGCACTTATTTATCCTTTGATTAATGTACACAACATTTGGGGGGTGGGTCTGGAATTCACATATGCATACTTTTAAAGCAGTATTACAGTATATTTGCTATTTATCCTTTCTATCCTATGTGTGTACATATTACAATTTATTTTTGTCTTTTATGTGCCCTGTTCAGTTTTTAATTATGAATTGTAAGTATTTCTTTTCCTGACAATAAAAGGTCTGTGTAGATGGGATTTTTACCTCAGTAAACCTGCAGTAGATTCTTGTGGAATGTTTTTGGTTTATAAAATTGAAGGTTGTTGTTTTAGATGTTAGCCTAAAGGCAGAAAGGCGATTTGGTGACTAAAATTAGATATCCCTCTTTAGTGCTATTTTACAGCAAGACCAGGTTTGCATAAATGGGGTGGATTATTTTAGCAAAGAGCACTTCTAATAACAGGAGAGTGTGTTCCAGTAGCTGTCACTCTATTATTTTTAAAGATATTGGCAAACCTTTTTTTAAAGAAGTTTTTTTGATATTAGGATCCCTTACATTTTCGTAAAAAAAATCTAATGAGGTAGAAGGCCCAAAATATCAATAACCAAATAAAATAACTATCTACATGCTTGTAGCAAAGAAAAGCAAGCAGCACCTCCCTTTTTTAATGGAATCAATAAGAACCATTAGGATTCCATTTGCAGAAAACAATTTAGCTTCTGGGAGGCCCATCATTTTATAAATATAGAAGCACCACTTTGACATCAAGGAAGCAGTGAAAATGTATTCTTTGGCACTACATCATGCAGGAGTTCTCAAGCCATTAGAGGTAAGGTTTGTCAGCAATTCTGGTTACAATGCTAATTTTTATTTTTAGAATTTGATGAGTAAACTTAAAACTTACACTAGAATAGTTCTGCTTAAACTTTTTTTTTTTTTGCTGATGTTGCCAAATTTAGAAATGTGTGTCCAAAATCATATAAAGGTCTACTATGTTGACTTTGAAGTATAAAGCACAGTATTTCACTTCAAAGGACACGAGTGAAACAGTTGAATAGACCTCAGTGTTGCCTTAATCACATCGAAACACTTGAATGCAGCCAAGATACTAAAGGCAGAAAGATAGCTATTGCACAGGCAGAATAACTTGGACAAAGGTATGGTCAGACTATATATACTTTATATAAGACAGTAGCTCCACTCACATGCCAGGGTACATGTGGGTTACACAAGCAAAGTAAAACTTGTTAAATTCTTAGGATGAAGTGAAATAGTTGACTTTGCAAGAAGTTCTAGGCCTGGAGCGTGGATGGAAAGTCGTGTGCTGCCTTTTCATTTTAATAGTTAAAACACAAAGGTGAGGATACAACTTCTGGCTCAGACTTCTTCAAGCTGCAGTATGTCATAAGAAATGAGGATACTTAGGTGAGGTATCACTTAGGCTTTTCCTATCCTCCTTCTGGGGTTGAAGGTTTTTTTAAAGTATTCACTACAAGCCATTGCTAGAGGCAGAACACTAGCTTCAGTGGAGATGCTGAGTTAATTTTTAATTTCTTATTATTTTGATGATAATCAGATGCATTCTTTGACCCACAATTCAGCAAACTAATTAAGTAAATTTATGTAACTGGACGTATTGAAACTTACGCAAAAATGTAGTATAGTTGCAGGATTAGAACTATATCCGTTGTGTATTATACCCACACACAGACATAGAATCGTACATATTATTTTTATATTCTAAAGATCAACTGGCAGAAAAACAACAGCTGGAAAGTGTTATCCATGCAATGAAAAATAATGAGAATTTGGTATGTCACTATGTGAAGTGACGGAAGTTTGCTTTACCTTACTGAGCTGCCTGAAGTCTATTTCTGCTGCATCTCCTAGCCCTCTGTATTGATGATTTCAAGTGTCTTCCAGTTGCATCAACAGCCCATTGGAAAGAATACACCATGTACCTGCCTATGAGGCCTCATGCCTGTTAGAAGATAAAAATCAGGATAAGTCCTGAGAAATTAATGAGTGAGTAATCCTTAAGGAAAAAATAAAAATATGTTGAAAAGGCAAAGAAAAAATAACACACAGTACAGTCCAGCTGGCTAATAGGAAGCAGTATGCTAATTTTTATCAAACTGGACAAATCACTTAAATGTCATCCACAGCATATGACAAACCTTACACATATTATACCTAGTGTTCCAGAGAGTCGTATAGGAACTCAGATGTCTACAGCCACACAAAGAGAAAATGAGTAGCTTGAAGTAGTGGTTTCTGAAATGACCTCATATCACATTTATCAGTAGAATCATGCATCACACCATGTTGCTGTGGGTGCAAAAGAATGGATGCTTAATCAAATCCTAATTTCTTCTTCACATAAAAAATTTAAATGGTTCTACAATGTCTCTTGTCTCTCTCTCTCTCCTTTCAGGTAATACATTACTCTTTTTAACTGAAATACAGTCTATATGAATTTTCTCAAATTGTGATATATATGTTGACTCAACAGTACCAAAAAAACTTAAATTAAATGCTAATGATTATTTAAGCTAAATACCATTTCAGCTGGTGATTTGAAACATGTTAGGACCAGGAGCACCATCTCTTCAAAATCACTGAAAGTATTCAGGGCCATTTGTAGGTCTACAAGACTGCATTTATCTGTTGGGTTTATCATTTACCTACAGTTGTCCATGTCCCTTGCTGTGGTGGCCTTTCCTGACCTCTGATGTGGTGTTGGGCAGGGCAGCCCCACCACCTGCTCTGGCCATACCGAGTACCTCTTAGAGAAGCACCGCAGCCTCAGTGTTGATATATAAAAACCGTATCAGGTGACCACTTCTTATTTTTTAACTTGAAAACCAAATGAAAGCTGTGAAACAAAGGTATGAAAGTATCCCTGATATTAAGAAATTAGACCACTCCTTCCAAGTGAGATTAGTGCTTTGTTTCCTGCAGAAATGCTTCAAACTCAGAGCTGTAACAAGTACTACTACAGCTACATCAGAGAATTTGTTTCAAAACAGGAGTCATTTAACCTGACTATAAATTTAATCTGAGCCCTAATTTTGTATCATAAGAAAGTGGAAGATCCAGCCAGCAAACTAAAAATGTCTAATCTAATCTGGCAGCCTGGGAATCAGCTGAAATCCCCTCATCGGCTGCAGCTGGCAGCGGGTGGATCTAGGATAGGAAGAGCCATGCTGTCACCTGACTACCTGGCAGGACAGGTCTACGTGAGCACTGCTGGCATCCTAAGCAGGGACTAAAATATCCATCCATGTCTTAATGTCTGTTAATGCTTTAATTATAAAGCAAACCAAGCTAAAAGCCTAAGTTTGCATGAACCTATCAGGCACACCTGAACTGCATCTTTTAATGCTTTCACATCATCTCTTTTTAGTCATATCTTGAGGAGTTAAGACCTCAAGACCTGTGCCACTGCTGCAAACTAGAATAAAAACATACTCAGGGTGAAAAAATAGGATAAACTTGCCTCCTGCCTTTAGGGGCCACATTTAGTTCCATTATTGTTTCTATCGCTATTCTTACTGTACAAAGTTCAGTGCCATGCTCACTGCTGGGACCTAGATTTTAATGGAAAAAGCAATTCTGAAAGCTTTTATTGGGTTGATACAAAAATTTTTTGAGAATCAAGTTTAAAAAAAAAAAAAAAAAAAAAGTAAATTCCCCAGAATAGCGTAAAGCTTCTATTTAACAGAAATCTGGAAAAAAAACCCCACCTAAACTTACGGAAGTATATCTATAGAGAGAAACGGAGAAATGGAGTGAAATGAACATATTTTGCTGTAATGTTTCTATTTATTAACTTTAATAATTCTTCTTTCACTTTGTCAGTTCCCACCTTGTTTCAGGTTTTTAATGGAAACAGAGCTCATGTGAACTAGATACAGTATATAACCAATATTTTCTAGGAGGTAAATATTGCACTGGGTAGAACTGAAGAAAGTAATGGTATTCCCTGTATCTCCTTGTTCAATCATTAATTCTTTATATAAAAAAAGTCTTGCAATACTATGTCAAATTTAACAATATTTGAACATTATTATGATACAGTAAAATGTTGCTGAACAAATCTTCTCTTCCTTTCACTACTTTGTGTGATATATTGATTTGTAAACTTGCATAAATTTTGGAATTAAATACTGTGTTTTGTATTATTATTTTAGCTTGCGTGATTTCAAACAAAAATATATCAATGACTTGTTTGAATGGGCACTGACTGTGTGGGCAGGGTGAGAAGGGTGTGGAGATGCCACGTTCTTAATTGCCTGCAACTGTTTAAATAGCTTTTAAGACTTTTTTTTTCCCTGAAAGAGAAATAGAATTCCATTTACAAGCAAACTGTAAATATGGGAGAGGCACAAGAATGCTGTAGACCACATTGCTGTATGCTCAGGAGCTAATAAATTGTGTCCCCTCCCAGTGTTTTATGGAATAGCTCGAACAGTAAGTCAAGACATTATTAGTATGCCATGCTTTGTAGACCCAACCGTACCTTAAACACGGAGCGCTCACGAACATGTATGCCTTTGGCAGAGAGGCAATTTGCCAGGGCAAGGTACTACTCAGTAGTGGAGTCATTGCATGCCTCCTCCAGTCAAATCCACATGGACACCTCTGAGAGATGACTCCAGTAGGGAACGTTGATAATTCCTCTACACCCATGTTCCAGTAGAGTCTTCGGAGGGTCCAATAAAACCAGAAGATTCTTATAAGCTGAATATACTGAAAGGTGACCACAATCACCTAAAATGAAATTTTCACGTGAATTCATTGGAATTAAAATTTTGCAGCATGTAATGGAGAGTATCACCTATTAATATGCACTGGGCCAGTTCTTGTACTTTATTGTTTATATTAATTGGCTTGGAAATAGGAACAAACTGTGCTCAAAGTAACTTGCTTGTATTTCATTAAATGTTCCTATTTACAAATAAACTAAGGCAAACAAAATTCAAGCCCTGGTTCCCCATTGCCTGGCATGCTAGATATTTAGTGGTAACTACACAAAATGTATCTGAAACATTTTCAGCTTAGAATTGCTGTCTCTTTAAAAGATACTTTCCACGTTTCATTACTTTCAAAAGATGTAAGGCTGTGGAGAATCAATACCAATAACTTTTCAGCTTATGGAGGGCATATTTTACGTAACAATTGTAAAATGGATGCATCTACCTGTACTTTGGCAGTGGACTCAGTGTGATTGATTATGGTAACTATAAAGAATTGGCTGATCTGATACTGCATTTTACACAGGTGTATTGATATCTGAGAATATAAGTAACTGGAATTATTACAAATTAACGATAGGTGCTTCTTGAGGTTTTATCTGTAATATAGTGTGTGTGTATATATATAAATGTATATACTCACACAGATATATTCCAATATCATCATCTGAAAAATATAAAATATGTATTGGGATTTTTATACAGTACATATATTAGGCTTGTTTTATGGTGTTTTTATTTAACAAGAAAAAAAAGCGTGCTGCTCAGTTGTACACTACTGTAGGACACTCTGCTTGTGCACAGTTCCAAGTGCCTTAGACAACTATTTAGCTCTTTGAATTATAGATATATATATATGAATTAATATATACAAATAGAAATTTAGGAAAATTGCCTCAATAAAATAGTTCGGAAAATCTTTATAGAAAATATTTTGTTCTTGAATCTTTAGCATGTACATGGGCGTATATAACAGAGTTCAATTAAAAACCTCTCTTCATGAAATTGAGATGAAGAAAGATTCCTAAAATCTTCCTTTGAATTGCCGAGGTCCTTCACAAGGTAGCTCCCTCGTGAGTGGTGTATTGTGTAGTGCTGTGTTCAATGAAGTGATACTTGGTATAAAAATAAAAAGTTAGAGTTGTAGCTCAGTGGTTCAGAGACCTAATCCATGCACCCAGTTTCCCAGGGGTTTTTTTATCAACAAGAAGTGGTTTTCACTAGTTTCAGTTTCATTGACAGAAGATTTGCAGCAGAATTACACCTACTGCACAAGGACAAAACTGATCTGCATAGATGAGGGATCAACCTAGTCTGCAATGTGTCTGCCAATTTTTTAACATTACAAAGTGACTGAAAATAACTTTTGGTTTTTCATTACTTTGCAATTTCTGCTTTGCAAGAACTAAGACAAAAAATATTATCATAAATTTCCTCACATGGAAGGCAAGTTGATGATTATGTTAAGAATATGCTTCCAGCATGTTATTTTTTAACTGTCTGCCTTGACAGACCATTTCCATATTGACCATTCTTCTTCTGCAAGCATAAAAGAAATAGTTAGTGACCTGAACACTTTTCCCCTTAGTCTCTGTAGACGCTTTTTGCTGAGTTTAAACTGTGAAGAGTCTCTGCAAAGAAGCCAGTGAGAGATTTCAGTGGGATGAATGGTCTTGTAAGGCTTAGATGAAATGAGAAGCTTAAGCAGAGTCTACGAGAGACTCTCTCATACATGTTTCAAACACATGTGATACTATATTTTGAATTTTGATGTATCATAAATCAGTTGGAAGGAGATGACTCACCCTTAGGTATCAAAAAAGGATGCAACATGATGCTTGTTATTGTTAATCCGTAATCTTAAAAACTAAACTCCAAATGTATTACTGTTTATTTACATTATCAATCTTCTGTGATATGGGAGGGAGCCTGTTGTGTTATTCTGTGTGTGAACAAATAATACATATCCTTCCTCCTAAATGCTTAGAATCTAACCAGGAAATTCAGGGTGGGGATATGAATCAAAGCAAGACAGAAAACTGAGACTTAACCAAACAGACAAACTTAACTTACACATATGAAACAGCTGATTGGCCACACAGTTATGAGCAGAAGCTAATTTTTCCCACTTCCAAACTGATATGATGCTCCTAGACCAGATTTGGGGTATACTGAATGACAGTACTGCCTCTATTAGATAGGGAGGTCGCCAGATTTATGGGATTGTGAAGTGTAATCCTGTCACCAAGTCTTTTTACAAGTATTTTGCACTTCTGTATATGCCAGAGCTATATCAGGGATCTGGAAGCAATAAGGAATAACCTAATCTACATCATTACCCCACAGATAAATGCTAAGCACCATGTTTTCAACAGCTGAGTGATTCTGCTCTTAATTACCTTGTGAAAAGCCAGCTTTGCTATTCCACCTGTCACTGGGTTTACGGTACAGACACACTATAGGGAGGAGTTTCTGCTGTGAGGTGCAGTCCTGAAAAACCCATTTGCAACATGCAGTCGAGGGATACCTTTTTGTATCTTGAGTGTCTACTACAACCTTCAGATGGCAACAAGATGCTCACCATGTACTTTTTGCAAGAGGAAAGTCTAGCCTTTGTGCAGATACATCCAGAGCTAATCTGAATCCTGAGTACAGGAGTAATTTCAACTGATGGAACTGATCAGATTGGTTTGTGCACTTCCACAAGCGTGATGTGATGAAACTTGATGGTAAAGTTCAAGCTTATGGCAAGACTTCAGAAAATAACAGCCAGAACAGTGAAAATCTGGGGTTTTGGAGCTTTAGTGACACCTACTGAAACCCCATGAAATCCACTCAAATACGACTGAAGCTAATATTTTAAGGCACACATATGCATATATTTAGTCGCACACATATACACACATAATGTGGATAATTTTTCTGAATTTTCAGTAACAGCCTCTTCTTAGTTATTTGCTTGTATGAACAAATAAAAAAAACCCCGCACCCTTCTCTGTTTTACTTTCTTTTTGAAATGTAACAAAACAGGTTTAAGTCATATTCCTAAAACACCAAGCATACTTTTCTCTTGCTTAGCAAGGAGCCTGTACAAGTGTGCCTGTCTGTGCACTGTGCAGCATAGGTAAAATTTCTACAGCTCATGTGTCACATCACAGAACCACAGAATGGGTCAGGCTGGAAGGGACCACAGCAGGTCACCTGGTCCAACCTCCCTGCTTAAGCAGGGTTACCCTGGAGCACATAGCACAAGATTGGGTCCAGACGGTTCTTGAGTATCTCCCGTGCGGGAGACTCCACAACCTCTCTGAGCAATCTGTTCAAGTGCTCAGTCACCCGCACAGTGAGGAGGTTCTTCCTCACGCTCAGGTGGAACTTTCTGTGTATCAGCTTCTGCCCATCGCCTCGTGCCCTATTGCTCGGCACCCACTGAGAAGAGCCTGAGTCCATCCTCCTGACACCCTCCCTTCAGATACTTACAGACATGGATGAGGTCCCCTCTGGGGGAACCTCTCTTCTCTGAACAGGCCCAGCTCCCTCAGCCTTTGCTCGTAAGAAATAAAAAACTCAAACACGGCAAAACACTCTCAGTCTGACTACGCGGTATTTATTTCTCACCCTTCAAATTCAAACCCCGTAGCCCGCGCCTCCCCCTCACCCAGCCCCTCCCTGCCCCACCTCTTCCGGAGAGCGGCGGCCCGGCCTCTGCGCACGCGCGTTACCCCTTGGCCCCCGCACCACGCTCCGCCAGAGAGGCCGCTGGGGGGCGGAACCACTAGCTCGGGTGAGGGGGGAGAAGTGGGAAAATGTGTCTCTGGCAGGCAGGAGGAAGCAACCTCCCTTGCGTTCGCAGAGCCTCTCTTTTGTTAAAATACTATTTCAATCTGAGAAAACGGTCGTTGGGTTTTGTTTTACTGTGAAGAAGAAAAAATCCTCAAACCTGCCCGGAGGGGCTGCCCGTCGCGTTCCCCCCGGTTGTGAGTGGTCTATCCCAAGATGGCGGTCGCGGCCCAGGAGAGCTGAGGTCAGGCCAGCGTGGAGCGAGCGGGGTTGGGGGCGCCGGGAGTGGCGGGAGCGGCCCCCGCGGCCGGGGGGCAGCGCCATGGTGAGTGGGTCGTATTGTGTGCTCGGAGCTGCCGGGTGAAGGAGGCGGGTTAGAGCCACAAAATAGCCCCCAGGTTGCATATATCTGCTATAACGTGTTTTGGTGGATAAGTAAAGCCAGAAACCTTCATAAAAGCATTTCGCCGAGTCAGATGTGCTAGCCTGTAGAAAAGGCTTATATTTTCGATGTTAGAGCCGTGTCTGGTGCGGCCCATAGTCCTCCTGGCTGATGTTGAATTGCTGGTGTAGGAACAGCTGTCCAGACAATTTTCCAGAATCTAGGTGTGTCTCGATGAATTTCCTCATGTCAATTTCCTGTGTTTATTGGATGAAGTTTGTTGCAGTTACTTAAGAATTCCTTTCTAGGGTTATATGTTAAACTGTATATGGTATTAGGAAGTATTTCTTGTACCGATTTGTACACTTGTAACACTTGTACAAAGTGTTGCCTTTTTGCAGCTGAATAAGTGGCATGTGCTGTTGGAACCTATGAAATGTGTGTTGTGCCTGTGGTGAGATGGGTTAAGCCACCACTAGTCTCGTTCGCTTTGTCTCCGAACATATGTTCGTAAGGTATTGTTTTAAAATGAATACACACTAGCACACTCTAGACAAAATACTCTTTGTAGGTGTATTTAATTTTTCATTTTGTGTTAATGGTTAACCAAATGCCCTTTTGCAGCCTCACAAGAAAAAGAAACCCTTCATAGAGAAGAAGAAGGCGGTAACGTTTCACTTGGTGCACAGAAGTCAGAGGGATCCACTTGCTGCTGATGATACTGCTCCCCAGAGAGTTCTGCTGCCTACACAGAAAGTAAATACTGACTTTTAATATTGTGGTCATTCAGAATAAGAAATGTTGTGGAGAAAAAAGTTGGTTTGCGGTCATGCAGTATAAAAACATACCCTGAGAGAAAGTAGCATTTAGTCTAGCTTATTGAAAAGAAGGGGATGTTGTAGGGAGTTTGGTAACTGTGAGTTACTACATGGTGGTTGAAGGATGACTAACTGGTATTAGGGATATAAATGTATTTTAAAAGCAGCAACAAAACTTGCCTGACTCACTGTGATAAAACAGGCTTTGTAAGTTATGTTGCTTTGGAAAAAGTTGTTTAATGTCCTGCTCAAACAACACCCAAACACTAAACCAGCTGATCACAATGTTCTAATTAGTTTTTGTTAGGATAATGAGTGGAGAGAGGACTACCAGGACTTTGGAATTCAGGCATTCTCAATTGATGTGTTACTCTTCTTTTTGCTAATAAGTTTTAAATGGATTTAAGTAATGTATATATTTTTATTATTTCTATACTTTTATGTATTAATTATACATTAACTAAGTGTATTTCTTTTTTCTGTTTTCTTTTTGCCTCCCTTCCAAGGGGCATGAGGAGCAAAGAAGGGAAGAGCAGCGGAAGTACGGCGTCTTCTTTGATGATGACTATGACTATTTGCAGCATCTGAAAGAAGCCTCTGGTCCCTCTGAGCTGGTCCCTTCTGTGCGTGGACAGCAAAGCAGAATTGTTGTTACAAATGAGGGGAACATAGAAGATGAAATTCAGAGAATTTCAGTAAGTAGTATTTTTGCTAGTGATTATGCTGTTCTTTGGAGTTTAGCATCCTGTAGACACAATAACCGTGTGCAACAAATGTTACTGTGACTGTGTTCTCTCTCTGTATGTAAGGATCCTTTTGCCCCACAGTCAGACTTTCCTACAAGTAAAATCAAAAGTTGGCAAGCCAGAGTTTATTGATGAACATTATTTTGCTAGCTCAGTGTTAAACACTTCATCTACTCATGACAAACTTTTCTTTACAGAGATGGCTTACAAAGGTATTTGTTTAAACAAGTCATGTGTTTTTTGGGGTGGGTGTTTGTTTTTAAGGTTTTTAAAACTTCTGAATGCTCTGGAAGTTATGAGTGTGCCAGGTTGTGTTACCAGCACACCATGTTTTTAAAGTGGAAGGTAGCAAAACCCAGAGGGAATAAAACCAAACTTTCCAGTTGCTGGGATAACTTGTAGAATTTCATGATGCTGGATCGCATTGGAGTGGAAAATCAGTAATTACTTTGAATAATGATCTATGCCATTGCCAGTTTAGTTGAGGGAGTTTGATTTAAGCAAATACTGTAATTTTAGTCAAAACCAATGTTCTTAGTCAGAAATACCTTTCAGGTACAGTTTGGTGATACTACATAAGATTTAAAGTTAAATTAGATGGACATGTTATGAAGCTTTTAGTAAGCCTTTCAATAAAGGGTGATTTCAAATGTTTGTTAGTATTCTGCAAAACAAACAAAAATACAAATTGCAATGTGCCTGGTGTACAACCATTCTCTAAAAAGCTTCAGAGATGCAAAAAATACTGTCTATACCTAGAGAATATTGACATGAATATTAAAGCTGCCAACACTTTACCGAGCTTTCATTGCATAACTTTAAAAATTTGCCACTGATGAAGTAATGCTTGTCTTAATATTTAAGTAGTACTCACAGACTTTGTGTCACATGAGTATCCACACCTTTTGTTAACATGAGCTCAAAGGAGAAGCTGAGAACAAATATATTGTGATGATGGTTTTTTGTTTCCTTTTCTAAGGCTCCATCTATTAAGTTGCCTTCCTCAGTATTTGCCACAGAGTTTGAAGAGGATGTAGGCTTGTTAAATAAAGCTGCTCCTGTTTCAGGTATCTTCGCTTTTTGTTACATGAGTTGCCATGCAGGAACTAGATGATAATTATGGCTTCAATTGTGGTGTAATATTTGTTGGTTTAGAACAGGCTGAATAGCAGACAGACATAAAGAATGATCTATGAGAGACCTGTGTTACAATTTGAGGCTATTTCTGTGATTCACTAGTAAGAGCTTCTTAGCTTTGCTTGGAGAGGGCAGAATCTATGAGCACTTACTATTGTGTAGCAAAATACAAGCTAATAACAGGGGAAAACTGTAGATAATACTATTCATGTATTACTCCATGTATTTGAATCCAAGTCTGGAACTGGATTTTCACTCAAAATTTCTTTTCAAGTGCTGAGGACTGTTTACATTCCTTCATTAGTATTATTTCAGTTAACAGATTGTGAATACACTTTTGTAGTCCACAGCTATCTTCATATTTTATAACAGAAAGGAGTTGTGGCAGTTCTCTCTGTCCTGACAGAAGGGTGCTAAAGACACATCTGTTAATTGCAGTAGAGAAACACTTTCTAACCTTTTGTAGTGAAGGGAATTTTAGGGCTGGGAGCTAGGGTTGCTAATCGATCATATTGTACTTTAACTTGGATGTTTTTTCTTCTACAATATTTTATATTAAAATGTATTTATGGAAGCCTAAGACCTATGAGGAATGTTTTTTTCTGAATGATAAAAATAGACAAGAGGATGGTGACTTGCCCTGACTTGTGTCAAATCTACAAATATTCTTGAGGAATTTTGTGATTCTTTGATTTGAGCTTTCCTTACTGCAGATTTAACAGTCCAGCTGGATTGGTTTTGTAATGTCAGAAAAACTTACATATTTATATATTGTTGTTTTTTTTTTTTTACTCTCTAGGACCACGACTAGATTTTGACCCAGATATTGTTGCAGCTCTTGATGATGATTTTGACTTTGACAATCCAGAAAATATCCTGGAAGATGATTTTGTTCTACAAGCAAATGAACCACAGAAATGGTAGATAGAACTTTGCTGAACTGTTTGTCATATGTAAATAGGAAAGATGCTATTTGCTATTTCATGTGGTGGTGTAGGAAGCCAGAATGGTTTCAGATTTTGAATTTGAATACTTCGGTGTGTTAGAAGAATAAAAGCATTACCTTGTGTTATGTGAATGGTAGCTTAAAAAATCAAATTTTCTTCTGTTATCCAAGAGATGGGTTTTATTTGTTACTTTGAGCTAATTGTTTACATGCAATGTTTGTAATAATAGTATTATTAAACTACTTAAATACTGACATCTATCATGTGTAAAATACATCAGTAATAGTGTGGGTAAAAGCCAGTGGTTGTTTCTGGAACCTTTACGAATTTTGCATTTTATTTCTTTAGGTTTAGATATTCTGATAATTTTATGAACAGTGGGAAGGTTTTCTCATTTTAGTATTCAAGAATGCTGCTAGTGTTAGCTATTCTGAATGCAGCTACTGCTTCGACAAGTACAGCTGAATGTAAACGTAACTTCACTCTTGGTGCACAAATCTGTGATCTAGCAGTTACCAGAAATGCTTTCAGAAAGAAAGTAGTATAATTCTGACTTTGGCAACACGTTTTTTGCTAAACTTGTTTTTCTTTTACTGGCTTGAAGATAATCACTTTTTATCTTTCCCTCTCAAATTTGGATTTGTTATTGCCAAATTGTTTCAGGTAACCCAACATTGGTCAGAGCTATGGAAAAGTCCATGTATTATTCTAAAACTGTTTTATACTTTTGTTCTAGGGGATCAGATGCTGAGGATGAAGATGAATGGGAAGATATGGAGGACAATAGTGATGAGAAGGATAGTTGCAGTAGTGATAAAGACTATGATTCAGAAGGTCCTTTATCAGATGATGGGGTTAATGGACAGTCAAAAGAGTTTCTTTTTATGCAAGAAGAAACCAGGAGTCGTTTCACGGAATATTCTATGACATCTTCAGTAATAAGACGGAATGAGCAGTTAACCCTTCTGGATGACAGATTTGAGAAGGTGAGGCAGCTGAAGAGGGTAACTGTTAAGAGTGTTAAATGCTTTTTGTTGATTCATTCCATCAGGTGGTGTCCTGTGTACCTGTGCAGGTACCTGCATACCTACTGCCTTCAGTAGTCAGGGCATCAAACAGCTGTTCTTTGCATGTATTCTACATTTAATACTGTGTATATTAAGAGGCTTGTGTTACCTAGCTTATTGCTCTTGAAGGGCCTAACACTGATAGAATTAAACAAAATTACTCCAATCGCTATATGAGCATTCACAGTTAGTGTTGTCACACTTTGTCTGAGAGGCTCAGTTCATAGAATCACAGAATATTCTAGTTTGGAAGGGACCCACAAGGATCACTGGCTCCAGCTCTTAAGTGACTGGCCCGTAGCGGGATCAAACGAACAACCTTGGTGTTATTAGCACCATGCTCTAACCAGCTGAGCTAATCTCAGGGCTCAACACAGCAAATCATGTACAGGTGCCTGGTAAAGTATACATTCGTGAATTGAGCAGTGACAGGCTTCTTAAGGTACAGATTGAAATGATAGATCAGAATAAGAACCATTTCCAGAAGCTGCTTTATAAATTATTATCCTAAGATAACTTTGTGCCTCCCATGCTTAAAGAATACTGACAGTAAGGAGGAAATCCTACTGCAGACGTGTTTGGCAGTTGTTCAGCAAATGAGAGGGGAGAGAAGAAAGGGGCAAATAAAAAGAAATGTGTAGATCTTATTTAAACTGTCAAGAAGTTGCACGACAGATGTGATCTAATTACAGATATCCACTTCTTTATTTTAGTTTTATGAACAATTTGATGAAGATGAAATTGGAGCCTTAGATAATGTGGAGTTAGAAGGCTATATTAACACAGACAATGCTCGGTTGCAAGAAGTCCTGAATGATTACTACAAAGAGAAAGCAAAGAAGTATGTATTCCCAGAAGTACTGCTTCACATAAGTCGTTAAGTAATCCTGTGTTTATATTGAAATTTTGAGTATGTTGTTTCAAGTTCATGTACTCAAAGATTACATCCCACAACAAAAGCAGCTGCATATGAGTATTACCCATTTTTGTGATAAAATTAAGTGGAGGAATTTTGTTTGTTTTAGTGAGTTTATACTTTTTTTTTTGTATAATTGTACTGAACTTAGTGTAAGTAGTATCTAGAGGCATTCTTCCTTTCCCTTTTTAGTGTAATTTATTTTTCTCCTTATACCTTTACTTCTGTTTGTAACAGACTCTTTAGCCAAGTGTATTCTGTCCTTCTGGTATGTAACTGATTCTTCTCTATGCGTAGTTACACGATAATAAACTCACGGGCAACTGTTGCATGGGTAGCAGTGTTTGTAGCCCTGCAAAAATCAGTGCTTATAAAGCAACCCTGTGTCAATGTAAGACTGCATTTCCATGGTATGTTCACGTTGTCGTAAAGCAGGTGATATTATCCCAAAGATAAATGTCTAAATGTTCTCACACAAGTCTTGTGTTTCCTGATTGAAAGACGTGGTAATCCCTTCTGCTGCCTTGCTTACAAACTCTTCTCTTGCTCCCCTCCAGTCACAAGTATTGTGTACCACATACTTTTGAAATGCAGAAATATTTCTTTTGTTGACTGTGTCTGCTGTCCTAATGTTCTTAGTTTATTTTGAGGAGACGCAGGAAACTTAATTTTTCCTGCCAGTTTCATTGGGAATAACTTTCTTGGGTTTGCAGTTTTACGGAAGGGAGTCTGGGTTTACATAATTGCACATTTTCAAGAAAAGATAAACTGTACTTTTTTCTTCTCTGGACTTCTTCGAAGTTGTGTGAAATTGGATGCTCTTGAACCCTGTGAAGATTTGGACTCTCCTGTGAATGAAGAAAGTGAGGAAGAAAAGGAAGAAATAGTATCTGTAGTTATTGAGGAACCAAAAGAGAAGTGGGATTGTGAATCCATCTTGAGTAAGTATTTTGGAGTTTGCTTGTTTGTTCTTAGGACTTCAAAGTAAATGATAGGTGATCTCAGAACTTTTCTAGCAGTGCTTTAGGTAGAACAGTTTATGCTCTGAGCACAACAGCAGGAATTTCCAAAGACTAAGTTGTAGTACAACTCATGATAAACTACTTCATTTCTCTTTGCAAGCCCTTCTTCACTACTTTCTTTCTCCTTTGTGCCCTAGGTACATATTCAAACTTATATAATCATCCAACCCTTATTAAGGAGCCATCAAAGGTAAAATTATTAAGTTTATTCTAATGAATAACACTGGGAAAACTTGACACAAATGTGCATTTTTTTTCTCAAGGGATATATGTCTTTAAAAGAAGGAGCAGAAAAGAGGGTTGGGGAGAATGTTAGCCTCTGATATTACTTCTTCACTATAGAAGGATTTGGATATATTTTTTTCTATTAGTAGAAAAATTGAGACAGTTCAAAATGTCTGTAATAGTTAAGCAGAAGGGTACAGAGCAAGGAATTCACTTTTTTCTTATCTGTGATACTCGTTTGCATAATGCATGTCTCACAACTACATTAGTTCGAGTTTTTTTCTGCAGTTTGAAACAGTTTATTCTAGTTCTTTGGCCTTCCAGATGTTCCCCATCATTAGAGCACAGCTCTATATTCCAAAGTTTGAAAGGAAACCTTTTTCTTGCAAGCTTATAAAGGAATACTAAGTGCCTACTGAAGTTCTTTTTTTTTTTTTTCCAGTAATATTTAAATAAAAGGGAAAAATATTTTTCTTGTTCTGGGAGGCCAGATTCTGTTCACAGATGTTTTTGATTTCTTACTTCGGGATTAATGTGCATTTTTCTGGAGGAAGAAGATAGTATGGGGAAACTTACTGTCAAATCTGAATCTAACGTTTTTATACTGCTAACACAGTGCAATGTGCACTTCTTGTAGAGGAAAGTAGGGACCATTTATACATATGCACTCTCTATTTTAGCCCAAGCCAATAAAAATTTCTCAGAAGACTGGAATTCCTCTACATGTCTTGCCTCAGAAAGGTCTTACTGCTAAGCAGGTTGAACGCATGCAAATGATTAATGGCAGTGACCTGCCAAAAGCATCAACACAGCCTCGTTCCAGAGATGAGAGCAAAGAGGATCGCAAGGCTAGGAAACAGGCAATAAAAGAGGAGCGAAAGGTACTAATTAAGTAAGACTTTGCAAAACCATGTTGTATTATCTGTCGTATGAACTTTATTTAAAGCTCACTTGTTTTCATGTCTGGAAGTAATGGGAAAAATTTGTTGGTCTCAAAGGATTAATTATTGTTCCTTCAAAAAAAAAATCTACTAGAAAGAAGGTTAAGATGATTTTGTAATCCTGGTTTCCAGTGTCAAAACTTTGGGTTTGTTATTGTGGCCACTACTGGAGATAAAACTTCGAAAGGAACTTCAGATTTTGTTACGGTCTGGAGTAGCAAAGGAAACACTTATGATATTTCAGATCACGTAAAGTGAAAAGTATCTGAAAGAAACATGGAAAATCTAATTGGTCACAATTAAATACTATCTGTTTTGCTTAGGAACAGAAATAGTCAGCATTATTAGAAGCTTCAGGTAACTTAAGATGTTAATTGTGGTACACATATTAATTTGACTTCTGCTAATTAGTGCCATAAATGATGATATTGTCCAGGTTGCTCTTGTTCTTATAATCTAGAACAGTTAATTAGAATTGTGTGATTTTTGCATGTAAATTCCTATTTTGTAAATTTCTAATTATTCATGTGCATAGGAACGCAGAATGGAGAAGAAAGCCAACAAGCTTGCCTTCAAATTGGAGAAAACGAGGCAAGAAAAAGAGTTGCTCAATCTGAAACAAAATGTTCAAGGACTGAAGCTGTCTTGATGAAACTGAGAAGCTTATTGTGGAAACATCCTTAAGTTCTCATTTGTATTGAGAAGGGAACTGCCAACTGGAGAACTTTGCCAGCCTTGCTCAAAGGGGATTGTTCAGATCTCACTCTGACAAGACACAGTCACTTGTTATTCTTTCTGAAATGAAATTCTACATGAAACAATGTGTTAGTGATTTTTATTCTGTCATGAAAGACAACGCAACTGTTGCAAAGTTTCATTACAGTATAAATGTATTAAAATTATAAAAAATATTTTTATTACGTGCTGAACAGAACTTTTTATATATATTTGTTGAATGTATTCAGCAAACAGAATGCTACACATTTGATCTGATTAGATTCTTCTATTAAATTATTTCATTTTACGTAGCAATATTTTCATTTATGTCTTCTGTCCCTTATACTGATGGTTGAATATAGTGCCTTGATATAGCACAGTTTTATAAGTCGAGTTTTCACCCACTCCTCCTTGCTTATTTTCTGGGTAGGTTGTTTATTGTTTTGGTATTATTACAAAAGCTGTAGAATGGCCTTTTGTAAGCAGAGGTGTCTGAGAAGCCATTGTGTAGCTAGACGTCCCTGTTACCTAACCTGACTCTTAATGTTTCATGGGAAATAAATTCTGTTTCAACAAGTGTTGCAGTTACAGTAGTCAATGGCCCCTTATAGTTGCTGTTGGAATTGGCTTTACTGAAAGTATTCACTCTGAGTAGTATGGCAAACAAAACAAGAGATAATTAGAAAGTTGTTGTAGATAATTAGAAAATGTTGGTAGTCATGGTCTTGATTTTCCTGAAATAC
Organism: Oxyruncus cristatus; assembly: GCA_013399855.1. Taxonomy (NCBI): domain Eukaryota; kingdom Metazoa; phylum Chordata; class Aves; order Passeriformes; family Cotingidae; genus Oxyruncus; species Oxyruncus cristatus. The sequence continues at coordinate 1,687,636 of VXAY01007011.1, read as the reverse complement.
TATTCCTCAGGTCTTGCATTCAGTTTGGTTTCATTGAAATACAAGCTTAAGACCATCACAAATTTTTGAAGATGAGCAGAGGGCCAGAATCGAGGCTTGGTATGATCTTATATGTTTGTACTGTGCTCATGAGTTATTTTGATAATGACCAGTCCATTACATGCGAATGAAATTAATAGTATTTGTAGTCAGTCATAAATCCTTCTGTATTAATAAGAAACCCTCAGATTTGGGTCTTTAGGCTACAGACTGAGCAGCGTTCTGCCTTTAGGTGAAAAGTTAACCGTTATACTGTAAGGAACACAGTAACCAATGCATCAGTGGAGTGGCCTCACTCCTGTTGAATTAAAAGCACCTGAAATATTCCTTAAACAGTTTTGTGAATATTAAATGGAGACAAGCTAGCAGAGGGACTGATGAGGCTGTTTAATGTACAGAAACAATTCAAAGTACTTGGTTTTACTGGAGGGAGGCTTTTATAATATATTCTAGTTGGTAAAGTAAGATGATTTTGGAGAACAGAATAAAGAGGTATTTGAGTCAACAAGTCTCTTGATCACTGCTCAGAAAACTAAAGTGTCAATGCAGTATACACATCTAGATTAAGCCTTTGTTTTCTAAAATTGTCAACTGAATCAGTAGAAATCATCTGTAAGATTAGGAAAAACTTGAGTTTTCCTTTAGCTAGTTTCCTTTACCTGTACTAGTTTTCATGTGTTTCACAAGCTTAAGCAGGGTCTGCCTGTGTCATAATCACTAAGGTAATCACTTGTGTGGTAACTTGGATGGTGAGCTTTTGAGTAATGAATACTGACCACCTAGTACTCCTGACTCCTGACAACAACACAGAAAAGGAAATCCGAGAAGCAATTCTGTTGAGATGAGTCAGATACGAGCAAAGAAGTTAAATGGAACAAGTGAGTAACAGATGCTGTTCAGTTGTTTGGGTGGAATGTGATTTTGTGATTTACCAAAAAGGACGGTGCACGTGTTCTTTGCTATGTTTCTCATTGCTGATTCAACGATACTGTGCGTGTAACTAAAGTCCTTTTTCTTTTTTTTTTAAAGAAAAGCTTTTCTATCAGTCAAAACCTTGAGGGGACAAGAAAATAAAGAGGTGGGGGAGGCAGAGGAAGACTCTTGAAAGGAAGTGTATAGTCCAGCCGAAGGAGAGACACAGCTGTTGATTGGCAACAAAAGGGGAAAGACATTTTTGACTCTTTTTCTGTTGCCTTTGTTTAAAAGTTACAGAATTGCTTTATTCCTCTGCATGTGTAATCAATGAAACACTGTAGTAACATTAATTCTGTACCTTGGAGTATGGTAAAGTCCTAAGGAAAAGGTAAGAAACAAAAGCAGTCACTCATCTGCTTAGCAAGACAAGGATTTCTTTTGTTTTAGCAAGAGCAGGTAAGGGCCAGTTAAATGAGAAGTCCTTACAGAAATTAATTCAGAGAACTACCTCTGTATAGTTACCAATCTCATGAAAAGGACTGTGTTATTCAAGTTTTCCTAAGGGCTGTTTTTGTTTAATAAAAGTCATGTCCCTGCTCTGAAATAAGAGGATGTGATTGCCTTTGGTGTCAGAAGGGCCTAAAACTGCTTTCCAGATAACTCTAAAACCTATTTTTTCAAAAAAATTACTGATTTAAAAACAAACATCCCCCCAAAATTGACATCTACGAAGTAAGATCATCTTGGAATGCTGTTTAGCATATCATGGAAATGTTCTGCCTTAATAATGAAAATCATGTAACTCATTGCATGACACTTTCTACTTCTGAAATAGCAGCAGTTTAGCCTGAGCCATTACAGGATGTCATTAGCTCGAGCTGACTTCCAAACAAAATAGACTAAATCTGGGTGCAGATCACCTGCCCTTGTTTCCCAGCCCCCCTCCCTGAATTTAAGGGGCGATGAACTTAAGTACTGTTTCATCATCTCCTCAGCCAACCGTGATGTCATTGTGAAAGCACATACCTAAGCAGTCATGTGGAAAACAGAATGCTGCCTCTTGTAGTAAAGGAGAGCTTGCGCTTAGTAGGAACAGGATAAATAATGAGGGAGTTCTGCAAAAGGGAACCCTGGCATGGAACTGGAGGGTTGGATTCGATAATCCTTGTGAGTCCTTTCCAATTCAGGATATTCTGTGATTCTATGGAGATGTCCCTTTCTGACAATGAAGTACTGTTTTAGCAAGGGCTCAGTCCAAGTGCCGACTCTGCTGTAAGTCAAGCTGTCCTGTGCTGTGTAACAGACTGTTGCATGGTTTGCATTTTACACAGCTGCCTGAAGTCAAGATCTGGCTCCTTCTACAACCTGTGGAAAACATTCTGTACAAGATGTTCTGGTAAAACAAAAATCTCTTTTTTTTTTTTTTAATGGGAATGTCAATGCATTTAGCTGAAAGGGGTAGTGAGTACTGGGGAAGGAGGAGGTGACTCCTGGTAGAGAAGAGGGTTGAACGCATTTAAAACAGCAAATTATCTAGTAACTGCTTTCATTAGTGAACTTGATTAGAGAAATAATCAATGTGCACAGAAATATTGTGACTTCATTTTCAGTCTTGCGCTATCTTAATTTACCTTGTCCAAAACCATGTCCAAAAATTTCCCATATATTGAATTTAAAATAATGTATTTTTTTCTCTGTGAGGCATAAATTACTAACCTGAAGCTTCCTATTTGTTCCAAGATTTTAGGCTGAATTTGGTATTTGAGGCTTCTTGGGAAAAATAGACTAATAAACCATCTGATAAGTAGTCCCTTTGACAGCATAATGTGGGCACCAGGCTCTGTTCCAAAGCCTGCTGAAGTGAATGAAAAGATTCCCCTTGACCTCCCTGGTCCCTGGATTACAAACTGAATGGGTGGCTGCACAGTTTTCCTGGCACAACCCAACTGCATGTTTTTTCTGCAGGGGGTGGGGCTCTGCATGCATCCCTCTGCTCCTCAGTTTGTGTTACTGATCCTGTGTCTCTGTGGTGGGTCAGATCAGCCCTGCAATAGTACTGAAAACTGATTTAGGGAAAAAAAAAAAAAACCAAAACCAAGAACAGTACACTTGAATCTGAGTGACTTTGGAGCGCCAAGATAAAGGTGCAACTACTCTGCGTTGGTAGTTTCATGTTTGGTATCTCAGATCAGGTGCAGGAAGAATACAATGGTTTAATTCAGCAAAACAGTTTGAAAAGAGACACATCTATGTTTTGGGAGAGGTGAGAAGTTTCACGTCACTGTGACTGGTGTGAAATACAAGTCTTATAATGGCTCTCTGTGGCCCAGTGATGCAGGACTGGCATGCTCCTCAGTGGGCAAGGCATAAGTATTTGCTGTTCTTTTGGTCCTGCAGAGGAATATTCCTCTTGAGTTTGCTGTCAAAAATGTCTAGAAACAGAGGATAAGGACCTGAAGCACATGAGTAAAAGGTTCAAAGGGAAATGAGAATTTCAAAATGTGTTGGAGTAGAATGAGTTGCTTTTTGGTCCAGCTGAGCTGCAACCAAAATGCCTCACTCAGGCAGATACTTAATAAGTAAAAAAAAAGAAAAGTGAAGTTGATGGTAAAACTTGGCACTAGATGTCTATCTACCTAAAATTTCGCTGCGCTTCTAGCTGCAGGTGCTATCTCTAGTTTTCCTTCTGTGCTGTCAGGTTAGGGGTGGTGGTAAGCAGCCACTCCAATTCAGTCTGGGGCTGTGGCTATTTCAGCGGTGTTGGTAGGAAGGACAGCATGGCTGTTTGTCAGAGGAGCCCCCACTCTGAAATACTTATCTAAACTCAGAGAACTAATAATGTAAATCTTGGCCCCTTGAAGAGGGTCAGACTGTTCTCCCTCTTAATCAAGAAAAAAAAAGAAAAACCTGGTGTAGTGGAGGAGTCCAATGGGACAGCTCCTGTTCACAGACCCGGTTTGTTCTCTGCAAGTCATTATTTGTACTGGCCTCCAGCATGTCCCTGAGCAGAACAAACTGGAAATGGCTTCTATTTCTTATTTGTGTTGAACTGCAGCTGTACTTGGACAGCTTTTTAAAGCTTTGATGAACTCCTTCAGGAGTTAAACTGAACCCAAAATAAATACTTCTGCAGCTCCCTGGTCCTGAATATAAGTAATTTTAAAGCCTGAAAAAGGAAGCATCATTAACGAAGCATGACTCTAACCCATAAAAAAATGTTTTCCTTTGGATCCCAGCTGATGAGACATTATCCAAGGTGCAAGAAAGCCTTTAATGGGAAGTGCAAGCCTCTCAGCATTTTGAAATAGAGACTGCAGGGAACAGAAATCACCACTGTGAAGAAGCAGCCCCCACAAAAGCTATAGTTAAAATTGAAGTGTGTGTATTATCTCCATATGAAGTCTTTCATTCAGTAGCACTATTGTTTCCTCCAAGAACAAAGCCTGGATGTTATGGATGAGTCTCACATATGTGCTTGACCGAGTGCCAAATTCCTTCCTCCCCCTCCCTGTGCTACTAGTGTTTGGGAATATTTCTCTGTTGAGAAGCCAAATCAGTAGGTGTCACGACTACCCTGGGTATGTGTCTCTGCTCTTCTGGGAAATGTTAAAATATGCATTTTAAAGACAGTGTGAGAGTCTAACAGCTTCATCTTCACCTAAATCTGAAAGAGAGCATGATCCAAGATGGATGGTGCATGAATGGCCCAGGTTGAACCTGAGAGCTGTCAGTAGCCCCATAAGTTAAGAGTTTCACTGTTGTTGAACTGAAGGGTTTAAAAACGTATTTAAATTGAACTTATTTACAGAGATGGAGGAAAAGATGCTTAAGCTTTTACTGGAACAAGTATATTTGTTGGGGAGGAGGGGAATACACATGGATATGTATTCTTTTACCCAGAGATGCCAGACCGTTGCTGATTTGGCGTCCATGCAGACTTCTGTTGTAAAATGTCCTTAAAATCAGTTGTGCAAAGAAACAGAAGTACACAAAGGTTTAAAGCAAGAAGAATGTGACAAGTGGAGAAGGGAAGGTGTTGGACATAGTGTCTTTTCTATTCCTTCTTAAAGCGCTCTTTGGTCTGCCACGACCAGAGTGTTCTGTTGGAGTTCATTGTTCTTTTATCCATCTTCTGGTGCTGTAAATTGACAGTGAAGGTCTAAATCAGCTTTCCTATGCTTTTCAAAAAAGCAAATTTGTTTCGTTTGTAATGCTTTTTTTTTCCTTTTCGCTCAGAAAGGAAGAACCCTCGCTCAGGAGAAGTATAGATTGTGTCTTCTCTTATTTCCATTACAGAAACAGCTAAGGAAGAAATCTAACTGGAAGCAGAGGATTTTGTTAATACTTTTCAATCAGCCAAGCAGGTCACAAAAGCTCCAAAGGAGGGTCGCCCTCTTCCACCTCCTCCCTCACCAAGCATGAATCCAGGTTTGTGGTCTACTTTATATTGTTTCTGTTCTTGGACTGATCATTGGTAAAGCAGTGACCTCTTACTAACCACGGATGGGCTTCGGTTTTGCACCCTTGGCACAACACAATGTGAAAATTAATTCCGTCCATAATTGTGTAGGAGTGCAAAGCAGAGGCAGTGAAGAGGAAGAGAAAACTAACTTAAGTTTGAAGGCAGCAAGCTTGGGATCTGATATTAACACTCTGGGCAGAGAGTCAGGATAGCTGTGCTAAAGTATAACAGAGGGTGAAATACATCCACTTGCAATTGAAAACAACTGTACTGCACACAGGCTTCCCCACACCCACGTGATGGCTTTTCCACTGTCCCCTTCCCCACCCAGCTGTGCAGTCAGGGGAAGTCATTTAGCAGAAGACAGGTCTGGTTTACTACAAATACCAGGTTTGGTCTCTGCACAGAGCTAACTGTATTACAAGTTACAGATCCAAAATGATGCACGTACAGCCAATATCTCATGATAATATGATTTATAAAATGTGGGAGTAATCTTGAAAGGGTTTCAGTGTCTGCATTAGGAAGGCAGAGAGCAGGAGGGGGATGGGGGGCTCTCTGGGCTCACTTTCAGAGTAGGAATTCATGACTGATAGCAAAAGCATCTGCCATGATTCCAGCCTCTCTCTCCTAGATGATGATGCTGCAGTATAAGCAACAGGACACCTCTTCCTTCCTTGATTGGGGTCAAACTTCTCTCTGAATTTCCACTGCTGAATTCTTTGATGACTCTGTTGTTTCTTGTCTAACTTTACCAACTTTAACAGCAGACCCTCCCTTTCCTTCTCCCTATTGGAGGAAACGAAGTTCTGCAAGAGCTGGAGTAGTTGTGGAGAAAGGAAGTAAATCACTGCTTTTTAGGGAGTACAAATTGCTGAGTGCCCTAGTGAGGGTGTATATCCTATACTACAGGACTATGTATTCCCATACTATAGGACTGGAGAGAAAATACATGGATTTTGGGAAGGAGAGAGATATTCCCTTTTCCTCTCATCCTTCTCCAAACAGAGCCCAAAACCTCCCCATTCTCCCCCGAAGTTCTAGGTGCCCTACCAGCTCCCCGAAGCCAGGCATCTACCCTATCTTGTCCTCCCCTCCTCTGTGTTCAGAACCATTATGCCCATGCTGCTGGTCTGGAGCTGGCTTTTGATGGCTACTTGCACCATTTTTTCTGTATTGTTGGAGAGAAATGGTTTGTAAAGATGCTATATCCTTAGTATTAGCATAAGGACACTTGGGCTTCTATTGTAAAAGGCACTGGACAGGGAGAAAAGGTCTGGGAATGGTAAGGGTAGTGTGATGGCTGAATTGTGACTGAGCTGACCCTGAACACTGTTCATTGAGATGAGTTGGACTGCACCAGCCATGTGTCACTGAATAGCTTTTAGTAGAATCGGGACTGTGAAACTGTCGAAAAAGACTTTAGAAAGCACCACTGTGTGCTTCACAGTGCTGCTTCACACCTAGAAACCTGGCTCTTATATGTGCCTCGGCTGGTGGGGCACAACTTCTTCAGCAGTGTTTTGCTGAATCATGGAATCACAGAATGAATTGGGTTGTAAAAGACCTCTGAGATCACAGAGTTCAACCTATGGCCCAACACCACCCTGTCAATTAGACCACGGCATTAAGTGCCACATCCAGTTAAATGGCTCCAGGTGACTACACAACCTTCCTGGGCAGTCCATTCCAATATCTAATCACCCTTCCTATGAAGAAATTCTTCCTAATGTCCAACCTAAACCTCCCCTGGCGCAGCTTAAGAGAATGTCCTCTTGTCCTGTCTCTCGTCGCCTGGGAGAAGAGGCCGACCCCCACCTGGCTACAACCTCCTTTCAGGTAGTTGTAGAGAGTGATGAGGTCTCCCCTGAGCCCCTTTTCTTCAGACTAAACAACCTCTGTACCCTCAGGTGCTCCTCATAGGATTTGTGCTCCATTCTGTTCACCAGCTCTGTTGCCCTTCTCTGGACACACTCCAGCACCTCAATGTCCTTCCTAAAGTGAGAGGCACAAAACTGAACACAGGATTTGAGGTGTGGCATCAGCAATGTTGAGTTCACTTCCCTGGTCCTGCTGGCCACTCTGTTCCTGATAGGGGCTAGGATGCCATTGACCCTCTTGGCCAGCTGTTGACCAGCACCCTCAGTTCCTTTTCCATGTGGCCACTTTTCAATTACACTTCCTCCAGCTTGCAGCAATGCATGGGGTTGTTGTGGCCAAAGTGCAGGACCCGGCACTCAGTCTTGTTGAAACTCATACCGTTGGTCTCATCCCATTGATCCAGCCTGTCCAGATCCCTGTGTAGAGCCTTCCTACCCTCTAGCAGATCAACACTCTGACCCAGCTTGGTGCCATCCACAAATTTACTATGGGTAGACTCTATCCCCTCACAGAGATCATCAGTAAAGATATTAAACAGGACTGAGCCCAACACTGATCCCTAGGGGACACCACTTGTGACCGAATGCCAATGGGTCATTCGCACGTGGCACCATTGCCCACCACTCTCTGGGCCCGGCCCTCCAGCCAGTTCTTAACCCAGCACAGAGTGCCCCTGTCCAAGCTGCCAGCTTTTTCAGGAGTATGCTGTGGGAAATAGTGTCAAAGGCTTTGCTGCAGTCTAGGTAGACCACATCCACAGCCTTCCCCTCATCCAGCAGGCGGGTCACCTGGCCATAAAAGGAGATCAGGTTGGTCAGGCAGGACCTGCCTTTCCTACATCTGTGTGAGCTGGGTCTGATCCCTTGGTTGTCCTGTATGTGCTGTGTAATGGCACTCAGGATGATCTGCTCCATAACCTTCTCCAGCACCAAGGTCAGGCTGAAACACCTGTAGTTCCCCAGATCCTCCTTCTGACCCCTCTTGGGGATGGGCATCACATTAACCAACCTCCATCTGTCTGGGACCTTCCCGCTTAGCCAGGACTGATGATAAATGATAGAGAGTGCTTCTGCCAGCTCACTCATCGTAGGATAAATCTCATCTGGTCCCACAGACTCGTAAGCATCTAAGTGGCACAGCAGGTAAAAAAATACTTCCTCCTACGGGGTGTCCATTCTGCTCCCCATCCCTATTTACCAGCAGGGGGCCAGGGGAATAGCTGGTCTTACTGTTGAAGACTTAGGCAAAGAAGGTGTTTAAGTACCTCAACCCGTTCCTCATCTTTGGTGGCTATATTCCCGCCTGGCTCCAATAAAGAATGGAAGTTTTCCTTGGCCCTCCTTTTGTTATTAATGTATTTATAAAAACACAAGTGGCCAGGTTAAGTTCTAAGTAAGGTTTTGCCTTTCTAATCTTGTCTCTACATGACCTAACGACATCCTTACACACTTCCTGAGTTGCCTGCCCCTTTGTCCAAAGGTAATAAGCCCTCTTTTTTTCTCCGAGTTCCTGAGAAAGGTCTGTGCTCAGCCAGGCTGATCTTCCCTGCCGGCTCATCTTTCAGCAAGTAGGGACAGCCTGCTCCTGCGCATTCAAGATTTCTTTCTTAAAGCATGTCCAGCCTTCCTGGGCCCCTTTGTTTTTAACGGTTGCTCCTCCAGAGACCCTCTAAACCAGTGTCCTACATAGGCTAATGTCTGCCCTCCATAAGTCCTGTGCAGAGGTTTTGTTGACGCCCCTCCTTACTTCACCGATTATTGAAAATTATCATGTCGTGTTTGCTGTGCCCAAGACACCCTCTGACCACCACATCTCACACCACCCCTTCTCTGTTTGTAAACATCAGGTCTAGCAGGGTCCCACCCCTAGTGAACTCACTTATCAGCTGCAACTGGAAGTTGTCCTCCACACGCTCCAGGAATCTCCTAGACTGCCTCCTCTCTGCTGTGCTGAGTTTCCAGAAGGTTAAAGTCTCCCACAAGAACAAGGGCTGGCAATTGTGGAACATCAGCTGGCTGCTTATAGAACAGTTCATCCACCTCTTCATACTGGTTGGGTGGTTTATAACAGACTCCCACCAGGATATCTGCCTTGCTAGCCTTCCCCCTGATTCTCACTTGCAGGGACTCAATCTCATTGTCCTTTCCTCAAGCTCTATGCAGTCAAAACACTTCCTCATGTACAGAACCACCTTACGGCCTCTCCTTCTTATCTTGTCCTTTGCGAAGAGCTTATAAGCATCCATTGCGGCACTCCAACCATGTAAGTCATCCCACCACATTTCCGAGACATCTTTCCTGCTGCACAATGGCTACCAGTTCCTCCTGTTTGTTACCCATACGGCATTGATTCCTTTTTCCCCATTTAGACAGGTGAACCCCATCTGTCTCCAGCGGGCCTGATGCCGTATAAAGTCTGTCTGGTTGACTGCACTGATCTAGGAGACCTCCCCAGAGGGACATTCTTTTTCACTGTCATCTGTCTGACCCTAGAATTCCAGGGCCTCATACCTATTCTGTAAGGGCTCCTGGAAAGGTGAGGGAGGCCAGGAAAGGATTTTCCGACCTTCCCAGGCAGGGACCTGTTTCCACTCCTCCCCTTTTATCTTCTGCCTGATGGCAAGAGGGCAGGGCTCCTCTGGCTTGCTGACCTTCCATCTGCTGCATTTCTCTCAGGGATGGAAGGATGTACCCACCAGTCTATTTTTCTTTCGCGCTCCCTGGTACTCCTCAGCCTCTCCACCTCCTCTTTAAGCTCTGCCACCAGGCTGAGCTTAAAGATCATCCATGAGTTCACACTGAATGCAGGTGTCTTTTTCCACTGTCCTCCAGCACTTAACACCAGGCTCAGACACTCTGTGCATCCAGAGACCTGTACAGCTGTGTGCTTCTTGGGGAGCTCTGTCTGGGTTGCCACAGTCCTACTAGCAATGGCTTTTGACTGTGTGTGCACCATTTCTGAGTCTATTCTAGTTAGGCAGGTGAAGAACCACCAGGTGAGGTGGGCTCACCTCAGGAGCTGGGATGGAGAGTGGGAGGGTGGCTGTGCCCTCCTACAGACCCTGCCTGCGTCAACAGCTGCACCGCACTCTCTGGAGCCGTTTAAACCTCCTGGCAATGCCCTCTGCTTGCCTGATGATATTCCGAGGGCTTCCATGTCCTGACAGGGCTCTGGCCTCCTGCTCAGGTGTCCCTGGGCTCAGGAACCCTCTGTATAGGTCTATCTAACCCTCAACCCCAAACTTACCTCAGTCACTGCTGCTGCCACCTCAACAAAATAGCGACCTTCATGACCAGTCTTCAAAAATAGTCTTAAAATCATTGGGTTTGCCTACTCTAGGAATTTTTAAATAATGCTTTTCCTGCAGACTTGTTAATTATGAGGTTGGAGATGGCCAGGAATAGGACAAAGATAATAAAATCTGCTTTTATTAATCCCCAGGAATTTATTTTTGAAAGCAATTACTGTTTGCTGGATTAATACCGTAAGCACGTGTTTTAGGATCCCAAGTGTTTTTCTAGAGGAAGTTTTTTTAGTTCTCCACAGTTTCTACTTTGGGAGCTGATGGGAACTCATCATGGTTACCTGCTGGTGGAGCCAGGTTTTGAACTGCATCTTGAGTGCTCCAGTAAAGCAAGGCAATTTTTCTCCTGTACTGTATAAACTGTGACACAAGCTGTTCTTTTTTTATGATCAGACTATATTCAGTGTCCTCACTGCTCACGGAGGTTTAGTGAGGCTGCAGCACAGAGGCGCATAGAGTTTTCTGGAGAACAAGCTGTCTACCATGCTGCAAAGACCCCTGGACAGACTTTGGTGAGTACACACAGATTTGCATGGTCCTGGAGGGCAGATCTGCGAAACTTCATGGTGAGTGAAGACCTATATTAATATAAAACTCTTTAGACAAGGTACATGCTGAATATCAGCTGGGAGTTGCCCATAACTGGAGCCCTTTGTCAGATGAAAAAGTGACAGAGTATGACAGTATGAAAAAGTTGGGACACCAATTTCCTCAGGCTCTTCTGCAATTGGATTCCAGGGTAATTCCAGGTAATTCTGCTGTAGGGCAGCAGAAAACTGGCAACTTCTGCAATACATGGAGAGAGCTCTTCCTGCCATTTAGGGCTCCCTGCTGTTGGAAGGTCTGCTGTTCCCTTGTCATTAGATACAACGCCAAAGGGCTGAGCCCTTTTGAGGGATCAGAAAAGTGAAGGTAATCAGCAGTCTCTTGAAGTGAGATCCTGTTTTGTTATAGGAAAAAGAATAATGTAAACTGTTCCTTTAGGAGTTTTTTTCTTTTCTTTTCATTTTTGTTAAAGATGTTTGAAAATATTATTACTCTTTCACCTATTTTGGGCAGGAAAAATTACTGCCAAGTGAGAGAGGGTGGACTGTTTTCCTGTTCCTTCCTAGCACTGCTTTAACAGCGATTTGGAGAATTTTCACTGGGCTCCATAAGTTCCTTGATAGAGTTGAGTGATGATTGTGCATCTTCTTTTACTAGGACAAGCAACCATTGACCCAGAGAAAAACTCCAACTTTAACACCTGCTGTGTTATCGCTTCTGGAGAGAGTACAAAAAGGTTCCAACACAGACAAACCTAGCCTAGGTAGAGTTCATTTAGTCGTATTTATGTTTTTCTTGTAACAAACTGAGGTATTTGAGGTGAGCAAGGCATGTTTAAAGCAGATCATAGGCTTTGGAATCTAGTTTTCCGATAGAATAATGTAGAATTATAAATTTCGGCTTTTTGTGGTTTTTTTTTAAAGTCTTGACATGAAATCCGAAACTCATTTCCATACAATACTTGTTAGAAATGAGAAGGGTCAGCAATTTCCAAGTGAATGTTGTTGATATTGAATGGCTTTCCTGGTCATTATCCTGCTCCACTGTATGGAGTGTATGCACGAGATTTGCATTTGGGTCCTCTGGAGGGACTTAGTGTTTTCAATTATAGGTCCTCAAACAGAAGTATTTATATAGACCTAAAATATGCGGTCTGGGTTTGAGGTTTATCTGTCCCATAAAGGACTCCATAACCTTTAATCTTCAATTTTAAGATTTATTCCATCATTTTTACCTTTTCTTAGGTCCATTTAGATGAAGTAGGAAATATGTTGTTTGTTCCATATGACTTTGCCCTTGTTGATTTAGCCTTAAAAGTAGCACCACCACTTCCCTAAAACTGTGTCCTCTATATAATGTGCTTTTTAGAACCCATTGCTACTGGTAATCATGACTCATACTCAGTCTATGTTTAGAAGATGTTTCATAAAGTTATTTTAAAGGTTATTTGTAGTATAATATGTGAATGATAATACAAATGGCTCTTTGTATCAGTATCTTTGATCCCTACATTTCTGGAGTTTGTGTTGAATTTATGTAGTTTATCATGATTTATGGCCAATAAATTTTTTAAATAATGATCTGCAGAGACCTCGTTAGAAATACTGAAGAAAACTGCAAAATCTTTGGGTGTATCTACTGGGAAAAATTCCTCAGGAAAGTTTGGGTAAGAAATTATTTTTTTTTATTTCAACTTTATAACATAAAAGGACCTTGACTGCTTTTGTGATATACAGTATCACAGAATCACGGAATCACATGCTGAGTTGGAAGGGACCCACAAGGATCATCAAAGTCCAACTCCTGGCCCTGCACAGGACCATCCCCAAGTGTCACATCGTGTGCCTGAGAGCATTGTCCAAACACTTCCTGAACGCTGTCAGGCTTGGTGCTGTGACCACTTCCCTGGGAGCCTGTTCAGTGCCCAACCACCCTCTGGGTTAAGAACCTCTTTCTAATATCCAACCTAAACCTCTCCTGACACAACTTAAGTCATATCCCTCGGGTTCTGTCACTGGTCACCACAGAGAAGAGATCAGTGCCTGCCCCTCCTCTTCCCCTCACGTGGAAGTTGTAACTGCAGTGAGGTCTCCCCTCAGTCTCCTCTTCTCCAGGCCGAACAGACCAAGTGATCTCAGCCGCTCCTCATATGGCTTCCCCTCAAGGCCCTTCACCATCTTTGTTGCCCTCCTTTGGACACTTTCGAACAGCTTAATGTCTTTCTTATATTGTGGTGCCCAAAACTGCACACAGTATTCAAGGTGAGGCCACACCAGTGCAGAGCAGAGCAGGACAGTCACCTCCCTCAACCAGCTGGTGATACTTTGCCTGATGCCCCCAGGACAGGGTTGGCCCTCCTGGCTGCCAGGGCACTGCTGACTCATGTTCAACTTGCCATCAACCAGGTCCCTTTCCGTGGCACTGCTTTCCAGCATCTCATTCCCCAGCCTATACAAACATCCTGGGTTGCTCTGTCCCAGATGCAGAATCCAGCACTTTCCCTTCTTAAACTTCACGTGGTTGGTGATTGCCCACTCCTCTGATTTGTCGAGGTCTCTCTGCAGGGCCTCTCTGTCTTTGAGGGAGTCAATGGCTCTTCCCAGTTTTGTGTCATCTGCAAACTTGCTCAGTATCCCTTCCAGTCCTGCATCGAAGGAGATGTTGAAGAGCACAGGACCCAAGATGGAGCCCTGTGGAACCCCACTAGTGACAGGTTGCCAGTCTGATGTCACCCCATTCACTATTACCCTCTGTGCTTGACTGTGAGCCAATTGCTCACCTACCACATGATGCGTTTATTCGGCTGTGTCCTGGACATTTTGTCCAGAAGGATCTTGCAAGAGACAGTATCGAAAGCTTTACTGAAATCCAAAAAGATGACATCAACAGGCTTCCCTTGATCAAGTAGGTGGGTTACCTTGTCATAAAAGGAAATTCAGGTTTGATAAGCAGGACTTGCCCCTCATGAAGCCGTGTGACCAATGACAGCATTGTCTTTCAGATGTTTTTGAATATATCTTGTTGCAGTGTTTGCAGTATGAGCTTCTTTGTATTTTTTTGAAGCAATTAGGTGCACTGAAACTTTTGCAGACTCCTCAGGCCCCCAGTGTAGGCTGTTTAGAAATTAATTTTGGAACTAAATGTTCTTTTATTTGGAACAGCCTCATCTCAGGTAAGCAGTGACTGTGCTCTGCTGTGACAGGCATCTTGAGAAGTATTACTGCTTGATAATGCAAACCTCTCTGGCAGATCTTGTGCTCTTACAATTTCCCAGACCATGATGTTTGGGCTTCTGATCCTCAGACCATGCAGTCAGTGGAGTTCCCATCTTGGGCCATGCAAAGCTATGTCAGAGCAGCAGGAAGGCCTCCAGCCCCTGTTTGAGGTGGTTGTGGTGCTGTTGCTCCAGGGGATGGCTCGGGTGATCAGCATCTTGCACCCCTGTGACATGTATACAACTGCAAAATATGAGATCCCAGCAGGAAATGTGGCCATGAATCATTCCTTATAGCTGGCAAGGTATTCTGAGCCTGGGAGATGAGCTCGTGAGAGTGCTTGGAGCATGGGATGAAGACAAACGTGCACGCACAAAACAGAGTCTCACATTCAAAGTCATTGCAGGATTCTTCTATGTGCAGTTTTGCTGTCCTTCATTGCTGCTGGTCAGTGCCTGGTACCTTCAGTTGTGGAGAAGACTGCAATGGGCATGGTGCTATTATCAGCTCCACCTACCGCCATGACTTTGCCAGCTGCAGAAAAGCTGTCGTCGGTACCCAGTGGTCTCATCTGGTGTTCTCCACTCCCCAGATTACCTGGGACTATGTACCTGTGACAATGTTAACAGTATAATAGCTCTTATGGTTATCATGCAGGGTCTGGTAGACCAGCACCGGGGATTTATTGATACCATCACCATTCTCAAGGTTTAGCCACTGAACTCTGAAACTTGGGGCCTGGCAGGCTTGGGGAGGAGACACCTCTTTCCCCTAGAGATACTGGTGAGTCCAGGTATCACTGGGGTTGTAGTTGCAGCCAGTTTACAGAGGCTTGGGACAGCCATTGCCTCCAGCAGTCCACAGGACAGGTATCCACACTAGTATCCAAAATAAAGAACAGCGGAACTGTGGAAAGGACTGGCCTGGGTGAGCTTACATGTGCTGGGCTGTTGGCAGCTGCTGCATTTTCTATAAAACTTGAGCTTTGCCAGGTGCTTTACAGAACACTTTGTGCAGGCAGGAGATCAGTTTCAGTGCTATTCAAGAGCACTTTTTAGCTGAGAAACCAGATGTGAGAAACTGGCTTTGAGTGGTGTAAATACATGTTCTCATCCTTAACGTGCCTGGAAATAGTTTTCAGGATGAACTGCTCCATCACCTTCCAAGGATAGAGGTTTAATTTTCTTAGATAAAATGGAGTAAAATATAAAAGCTGTTTCTATAATAGGAAGTAGCAAGTATATGGCTTGTTGCTGCTTTTAGACCACAAATGGACAACAGAAGATAGAGTGGCTGGTCGGCGAGGATGTGTTAAGGCTTTCTTCTGGCACGTTATGGAAGATCTTAAGCAACACAGTTTTCCAGTACCACTTCTGCCTAAAGTTCTGCAGCTACAACGTTCAATAAAATAAGCAAACTGAAGTTCATTGATTGTGAGAGTATTTGTATCAGTTGCCAGGATTTAATTAAATGATTGCCTGCAGGGGACGGCTACTACCATGGGTTCATTCAATGGTTTAACAAAATGCAGAAAGATCCAGTACCATGTGATTTTTTCCTTCCCCCTAATGCTTTGACATATTGAACAAGACAAGTGAACATTCTGGAATTTCATGTAAATATTTAATAGAATCTTTCAGTGAACAATAAAATGATTAATGATAGTGATTGATATGTGATAAATGGTCATGTATACTGTGCATCTTCTTCAAAGCACTTCAAGTTCAGACTAAACCCAGATCTCATTCTTGCATTAAACACTTCAATTGCTTTTAGAAATTGATTGATAAGACAGAAATATTGTGGAAGCATACCCCTTCTTATTTTTTTGGCCACTTGATCCACTGTCAGCCTTGGATCACCTTGCATAAACTTTCAATGATGCAACATGTAGGGTTTTTTTAGCTTAATAATTTTCATTAAGGCTTTCCATTAAAATCCACAGGGAATTTTCTTACCTATTAAATACTTATAAAGTAAACAAAGATGAAAAGTAGTTGGACACAGCAATAGGAAATAACTTTACAGAGTTTAATTAAACTCTACTTAGGCTCTAGCCAATAATGATTAGATAAATACAGAAAGGATGACACTGAAGCAAACATAAGTCCTACAGCTAGACTCTTAGAAACAGCAGGCATGACATTATCCACAGTATACTAAAGCAGTGCTGCTTAGCCTTTCTTCCAATCCAGAAAGAAGAGAGAAAAAACCCCCCACATTCCCCATTATCCTGTGCAATGTTATCACAGTTGCTTTCTTTAACAAAAAAAAAAAAAAATCCTCAAAAGTTAGAGCAAGTTTTACTGTATTTGTTGTTGTGTGTGTCCCCCCATCATTTTCTGTCTGAGTATAAAAGTGTTTGATTTCATAGCTTAGTTTCCAGTATCTTACAAAAATATTAGGGCAGGACCAGTGTATTCAAGAACAGAACTTCAAAAATTCCACTAGCAAGAAATGAATCAATCATTAATATATGGAATGTACCATCATAGTTCAGACTGGCAGTGCAAAACTCTCTGGAATTAACAGCAACTAACTGATTAAGAAAATTGAAAGTCCCAACAGGAAAAGGTGGTAAATAAAACTGAAGGAAAAAGAAATTAACCTGGTTTCTGATAGGGGATGGGAACTTAGCAATAGAACTACTTGTTTTTACACAAAGGATACAGTCTTTTGTTCCATGCAGTATAATTTAACTTCTTGACATTATTTCACCAGGTTTACATGCCTTTTTTTCTTTCGTAAAATGAGTAAATGTTTTTTGTATGAGACCAAATGTTTACTAAATTTCATTATTTGATGGTATCATTTGATTATAGTAATTCTGTTGTTTTATCACCACATACTGCTCTGCTTCTACAGATTTTCAAGCAGAGTTTAGATAAAAGAGTATTTTTATCTCTATTAGGATGTGAGGTAAAATGTCCTAAGATCTCCCAGATCTTTCTGTTTCATCTCTTAGCTGGTATTCCATGGTCTATCTTACCTTCTCCATGCCAGCTCTCTGCCCTTGGACTCTCCTCTCACATTTGGAGGAGGAATTGGCTGTGCCAGAGAGGAAGGAGGAATGGACACTGCTTGGGCTGCTGCTTTCCTCCCCTGTACCCTTAGTGTACATGAGCCTGCCTCTCCTCACACTGGTGCTGTCACAGCTCTGCATGAGCCAAAGGCAGTGCCACCAGAGAGATGTCCTGCAGCTCTTGCTGCCTTCTCCCCTGTCAGTTTCTGAAGTCAGACCTGCCTGCCCAACTGCTGCAGCTCCATCCTCTCAGACACCACAGGTAAGCCCAGGGAGAGCTGGGGAGCTTGCTGCTGTCTCCACACCTTTCCCTTGGCAGTGTCCCCTGCCAAAAGCAAACCATCACTCTTTAGGCAATGTGATATTCAGGTACGCAGCAGGCTGGTCTACTGAGCCCAAAAAATTTGTTTGCCTAGAAACAAAGCATTCTTCAGCTTCAGCTACTGAAGGCCTCTCAAAAATGATCACAGAGGTCCCCCTAGCAAAAGTGGTGAGAAAGTCCAGCCCTACTTACAGTATTAGATGACTTGGGGGTATCTTATATCTCTTCAGTTGTGAGAATTTTAAAACAATTTTTCTGAAAAATATAACTTTTTGAAACAGCTTGCCTTCCTTTGTGATGGGACATCCTCAGCTTTCACTACATTTATCATGTCAAGAATCTGGAAAAAGAAACTTGAATGGGCTGACAGGTTAAAGCTGCAGTATTACACATTTAAGGTTTGCTTCTGTGTTTTACTTGCCTACACCATTGTTGTGTGTTTTTCAAGCATTTTAAAATGCATCAAAAGTGGTAATTTTCATTTTATTTTAATGAGACTTGGTCTTCAACCCATAGCTGGATATGCATTGGTGACAGCTGCTTATCATCTTTCTGTATTTCAGAAGAGGCTGAGGTCAGGCAGCAGCACCTCTTCTGACAGCTCAGAGCTCAGGCACCCTGCTACAGAGTGCTGAAAGACAGCTGAAAGAATGTGGGTGCCAGTTTAGCTCAGTGTTTGCATAATGATTCCTTCTTAACATCCCATTTTAATTCAAGGACAAGTATTTCAGTAATTATTTACACCTCTTATAAAAGCACAAATCAAAATGGCAAAATGTGTATATGATCAGGCAATGCTACAAAATTGCGTAGGGTTTTTTTGTTGTGGTTTAGTTGTTGGGGGGTTTTTTTACAGGTACATAAGCTTGGATGAAGCCAAGTGAATACAGTTTGCACAAACAAGGAAAACAATGCAGTAAGTCAATATGCACACACCTTTCCAAGTCCAGATGAAAATAAGAGCCTAGTTGTAGAATGTGCATGTAACATTGATTACACCCTTTTCTCTGTTCTGGAACTCATAATTTAAATAACTCTTAACTGGATGTGACTGTGCAGTACCTGCTCTTTCTTTTGCTGTTGTCATTACAAGAATGATCTTAAAGATTCCTTTTGGTTTGCCTTATGCCAAAAATTTTCATAACAAAAAACACCCCTTAGCACTGTATCTGCAGAACATATTCTCGCATGAACTGTTAATAATACAACCTTTCCTTAATCCAAGTTCCAACAAACTTCTATGAATATTTGGATCATTGTAGTTGTACAATGTCATTGTAGCTCAGTAACATCAAAACAGAAATAACTTAAAAACTTTTTTATTTGAAGCTGTCTGAAAACATTCCTGTGATTAATGAGGGCGAAGAGAACATGTTTGTTTCATGCTATATTTGTAATGATCATTAGGTACTATGAACTTTTTTTGGATTTAATGGGAGAGTAGCTCTTGGGGTTTGAGAGTTTACTCAGATTCAGAAATTTTGTGTCTGTATTAGCAGCAACAGAATCTATTAGTAACTGCATCATCCACTAAAGCTAGGATTTTTTTTTAACTATGGGTTAGGTAAGAGACCAAATTGTGAAGAGTTTGATTGTTGGTTTTGGTTTTTTGTTTGTGGTTTTTTTTTTTTTTTAATAATGTCATCTACCGGGAAATGTGATTTTTGCGATTTCTGCTCGTCCATGCCTCAGGTGCTAGGAACTTGTTGCTTTGTCACAGCAACAAACACCTGCTAATTTCAGGTGACACTTGTGAGGCAGGTTCTGACCCCGGTTTTGACCCTGGCCCAGTGCCAACTCACCACCACAGCCCTTATGTGGGTGGACACGACCCCTGGCCCCAGAGAGGTCCTGCTTGGGCGCAGGCTCCCCTGGGCCAGGGTTGGCTTTCTGAAAGCCCATGTTTCAGATAGTTACAATTAATAATCATTTCCCAGACTAAACAAAGGCCATTTTCATCAACAAAAGGTGAATAGAGGCCCCTTAGGTAGGAAGCATTATATTTTATTAAATGTTAAATTAATCAATCTGTTGACCCAACGGGATAACATGCTTAAATTCAGGCAAATGCTTAAGTGCTTTACTATAGAGAGAGAAAGCAGTGTCTGATATCTTGGCAGATCCGGCTCTAAATGAAAAGTAAAGTTTTGTTCTAACCTTTGAGACAATTCACTTTCCATTCTGAAAACTGCACATATACAAGACAGCAGTTCCTACAAAGTCGTTCAGAAGTGACAGCTACTTCCAGCCCAAGGAAAAAGGCATGAGATGCACACAGTTGAACTGCATGTCAGAAAACAAAATCTAGTTAAACGTAATCATAATAGTGATGATCTTCACTTGAAAATAGTGAACCAAGGAGGTAAGATTTACTCTTGGAATGATTCCAATTTAAATTAAAGATTAATAAACTTCATTAATTAAGTGCTTAACAGAAATCTATGTGATGTTGATAAATCGTTTGTTACATTTGGCATGTGTACAAATTTGCTGTGATTTATGGCTTATTAAAACGATTTTTCTCTGATTTCCCCCTTCTTCCCATTCACCCTAACCTTATTTCTCCTACTGCAGCAGCCATAGTTTTATTGTGCCTGTTATGGTACTTTATCGTTGAAGATATTTATTCAGTTGTCTGCATGAAAAGTAACAACAAAAATATAGAGGGAGCCAAGGGAAATATGTTAGTTCTACTGTTGTCATATGCTAAAAAAACTAATAGTAGTATGAAAAATAGAGCTTCTTATTTATTAACATCCTGAATTTAACTACCATGTTCATAATGTGCTTTGAAAACATTTGGGCAGTTTTTCTTAAAAACAAAACGAAATCAAAACCACCCCATCCTAACAGATTTAAGTAAGAAGCACAGTCTTAAAAAAAAAAAAAAAAGGGATAAAACCCCACACAGGGTGATAGTCACTTGAAGGCATGGTGAAAATGAGGCAAGGTTACAGAATTTGTAGTGGATGGAAAGGAGCGAGGAAAATGATGCAGCTGATTTATGGCCATCCCACCAGTTGCTAGCTGAAGACCTTGCTGTTGGCCAAGGCCATTCAGCCTGTGTGATGGTTCCTCTGGGCCAAATGCCATTGTGAAATCCCCAATAGTGTTCTGGTTGTCACCTGGTGGGAGCTGCCAGAAACCCATCACATGAGTGAGATCCATGAAAGGCAGGCTTGTAGTTTCAGTTGCTGCCTCTGTCTCTTTGTGCACTGGATACTTGTTAGTATCCCCTACAGGCCCTGAGGAAGCTTCTTCCATACTGATTTTGTGGAGAGACTGAGGTTCTGGTAACGGCAGGTCCTCAAGAAGATGCACGTTGTAACCTTTAACATCCACTTTTATTGGTAGATTCTTGAGGGATCCTGCAGCAAGTGAGGTAGAACTAAGGTCATATTTATTAGGCTGATGAAGATTCAGGTTGGTAGGGACGGCTGTTGAACATGGTGTGGGATGGACTGCTGGAAGGCTGTCTGCGCAGCCCATCCTTTGCAACTGAGGAGAAGGCTCAAGAGGAAGAGCAGTTTGTAAGCTCGGCTGGGAATGAAGATGTGAACAGTTGTATTCCTCTGATTCTGAACTATTCACAATACCATTCTGCATAGGGACCCTTTCAGGAAGAGGGGACAGCATGCTGGCATCATCCTTAAGTCTGTATGGAAAAAGCTGGTCAAGGAGACCCACTGAGTCACCGTTCTGCAACCTGCTCTTTAGCAGTTCTTGTGGGTGAGTCTTCCTGGTATGGCGCGTCAAGTGGTCCTTCCGCCCAAACCTTTGGGCACAAAACTGACACAGAAAGTCTTTACAGCCTGTGTGAACCACCATGTGACGCCGCACATCTTTACGGGTATAGAAGTGACGCTCACAGTGGTCACATTTATGTTTCTTTTCCTTCATATTGCCAGCTGGCTTCCCTGCATGACTTTTGAGGTGTTCCAACAGAACCTCAGTACCGCCAAACTCCTGAGCACATACCCTACAGGTAAGGTCCCCACTGGTGGCAGCGTGAAGAGCCAAGTGCCTCTTATAGCCTAGCTTGGTGTTGTACTTCTTGCCACACTCTTCACACTTGAAGGCCATCTTGTTAGGGTCATGAGTCTGAAGGTGATTCTTTAGATGGTCTTTCCTGTGAAAGGTCTTTTCACAGTAGCCACATTGGTGAGATTTCTGTGGAGAATGAGTAGCAGAGTGCCTAGGGCAAAAAAACAGAACACACACACAAAAAAGTTATTTGTGTTTACATTTATTCTGGTACATTTACTCTCACAGATTCAAGACTTGAAATCACTGGCACCCTTGAAGGAAGGCCTTTTTTCAAGTTCTCAGGTTATTAGTAAAACTCTATTTTTTTTTTTTTTGTGGGGAAGGTTTTAATCATAAAGCATAGAGTAGGTTAAAACTGCTCAACACAATCTTTCTGAGTAGCCACCACAACTGAGGGAGACTAGTTTTCTCCAATTCTACCCAAACAGGAATAATAAAACCTGGAACTCAGGGATTAACTGTCACTATAACACCTCCCATATCCAGCAGAAACGGAATGCCTTCAGAGCCATACCTGAGCAGTTTATATTTGGAAATGAAGGCTTTTGTGCATCCGTGCTGTGAACACTTGTAGGGGCGCTCCCCTTTGTGCGTGTAAGCGTGGACCGTGAGCTTGTCAATGGAATCAAATATCTTCCCACAGAGTTGGCAAGGGTAACTGTCTGGCTGCTTCACTTCTTTTCCCTTCAACAGTGAAGACCGACCATTTCTCCATTTAGGTATAAACCTCACAAGAGCATCACAAGTGCTTCCTGAGCTGGCACAGCTAAACTTTGCAGCAGAGGAACAGGAAATGGTCCCAAAGCACTGAGTAATGCTTTTGCCTAATGACGCTCCTCTCAGTTTCCCTTTGAGTTTGCTTTTTGCTTTTACAGGTCCCAATTTATTTGGTGGTCTGAACCTCGTAGGAAGGACTCGGTCTTTATGGATGCACTGGTGAGATTCCAGCAGAGCAAAAGTTGCAAAAGTGCTTCCACAACTGGAGCATATCCAAGGGTCTACAGGCTCTTTCTGCAAGGAGAATAGAAACAGTTCCTTCTTATTAGCCATTCTAAGGAAAGGTCATATTCTTCTCACCGATCTTCTCCTGGGCTTTCCCAGATCCCCTGTTGTCTTTGGCAATAGTTACTTCTATGTACTACCACACAGTTGTTCAACTGACAATAGATTTTCTCTAAGAACACAAACTTGAAGGAAAAGAAAGGTTGTCTAAATACTGATTTACATGGTTTTGTTTAGCATTTACTGTAACAGTCTTAAGTCCTTCACCTTTGTTTATCTGCGCTTAATGAATTTAAAAGTGTCTACATTTGTTGCATTTATGAAATGACTTGTAAAAAGAAGCTGAAAATTGTACTTTATCCTTAGACTGACATAACTTATCTGCTATTGCAAACTCACAAAAATGTGTGATTTTCTGCACACTAATGTTGTTTAGCTATATAGGATTTCCCTGTGTTTTGGACAGACTCCATGCTTTACCAGAGAGCAATGGTCAATGTCTCCAGGAGAGGCCTCCTCACTCAGCTTGGCATTTGGCATTAGATTTTCACTAACCGGATAAGAAACACTTAAGGTTTTAGGGATCTCAAGCCTATCCTGAATTAGAGGCATTAAATTATTTCTGGTTTTTAGGGTTTTTTTATGCAGTATATTATTTGGAAGTATTATTTCCATGTGGAAATAAGAGCTCTATTGGATTTAGTTGAATTCACTCTAAATACTGACATTATAAAATTTCTAATGAAAAACAAATACAAAAAAACTCCAGTCGCTGATGAAATGTACTTCCAATTAATACATGACCATGTACTTCCTCAGCTGCATCTACCTTTTATGTAAGCTTCTCATAAACTGAGTTTACTTTCCCTTCCTCCTGGGCTAGCTTGTTCTGGAGAGCATGGTGAAGCTGTGTCCACTCCATCTTTGTTGCCAGACTGAGCCCTCCTCTCTGTTAGTCGTGTTTGAGGCTGTGGCTCTCCCACACTTTCCTTCTGGGGCATACTCTGAAGGCCTCATATGCCTTCTTGGAGCATGAATTCCCAGTTTATTTGTATTCCCTGTTTTACATTTCCTTCTAGCTTAGGTTTCGCACAGTCTTAAAATGTGAAAATTTCAAGACACAGCCATGTTTTCAACACTTAGCAAGCCCTTCCTATCAGTTTAAGGGTTTCTGCTATCAGAGGGGAAGGTATTGGGATTAGAAGAGAAGGGTTGTTCCACAGGAAAGACTGAAATAATCAGTGGATAATCTGACCAATTGGTCAGAGCATAACAAGAGGAAATAGTGAAAGAAGTCTGAGGCTGGACTGCTTGGCTATGCATGAATTAGTGCCAATGTTCAGTCTTCCCAATACATTGAGCGGTGCCACTTACTTCTGATTACATCTAATGGCTCCATTGGATTACAAACATAGGAGAGAAAGAGCAACCTTTCTCTGAGTAGCTGTTTGGTTAAAATTGCTCTTGGCTTTTTGTTAGCCAGCTACTCTGTGGTCTAACCTTGCATAACCAGAGTTACATAACCAGAGAAAGCACATAAATAAACTATAATTTACTATGTATAGTGATGGCTTGAATCCAGATCAGGGGTACTTACTGCTACTGGAGGCAAAGGACAGACATCTGATTCTTCTTTAATGAAGACTGCGGAAGCTTCCATAAATTTGGCATAATCGGCAGCATACCATACTTTCAATTCTGTGTGTGGTTCAATTGGCTGTGAATGGAAAAAAACATAGCACATGTTTACTTGTGCCTGTTTTCCTAAACCAAATAATATGGAAGATCGGAGGGGCTGGGGTGTGCAAGTTGTTGTCGTCCTTACCCATATTGCACTCTTTGACTCTGTCTAAATTATTAGTAACTTACTTTCAAGATTCAAGCACTTTTTGAACCTTATTACCCGCTAGGGCTTAACACTGTTTCTAAAAGCAGAATTGAGCATGCACAGAGATTTGGGGAAGGGGGGCAGTAGTAGGAGGGATGCCTCAATCCTCATGGCCTTTGCGCAGTGAGATGTATTTGTCTGTGACGTTCAGACATCCAGCAGTCTTTTCAAGCAATATCCCATGCCCACTCCTTGACGTCTGGAAGCCCACTGGACACAACACTTAACTACAGGGTACAGGCAAAGGAAAAACCCATCATGAACGCACAACAGCTTGGATGCCTCCTGGATATGTCACACTGAGCATGGGTGCAGAGTTGATCAATATGTGGACTGCCACTCAAATTGGCATGTTTCCATGAGCTGGCTCGGGTGTGTCACGCTCATTAAGTGTGTGCTTTATTGTAACTCTCCCCTCCTTCCACTGAAGCCTTCCCCCCCCGGGATTAAGGGAGCCTATAATCTGCAGTCTCCCATCCAGTCATGCTTGCCCAAATCTTTCCTTGGACTGGACTATGACCTCTTCTGACAAATACTTTCCGTCAATAATACAGCAAATAGAAGAGAGGAGTGATTACGCTCACTGGCTAAAGATCTGTTAGTTTTTCAAAAGCAAAGGTGAAAACTAAACTTTGGGGTCATGATTTATATGACTTCCTGACCCTGTATACAATTTTCTTCATCTATAATAAAAGCCAACACTGCTGCAACAGGGGTAGAGCCAAACTGCCTGTAGTTTGTAGTTTTATTTTAACTAAGCTAAACTTGTGTCACTGAAAAAAACGCACAACTAGCCCAGAAAGAGAGCAGCTGAGTCTTATTCTACAAAATGTGACATTATAAAATGCACTTCTTTTATAACATCAGTGGGGGATAAGCATAGTAAAGACAATTAAGATCATGAATGCTGACAGGTGAGGGATAATTTTGTGTATAATGTTGAAAACTGACTTTTTGGACTCCCAAGCACAAGCCTGCTTGCTGACTACAGTCAGTATGTGTTGGTTGTGTGTTTTGGTAACACCTGGCCTAAACAGAAATGGTACATGCTGAATTTTCCACTCAAGTAAGAACATGAGGCAGAGCCATCAACTACGAGGCTGATCATGCATTATGGTCCTCCACACAGTCTATTTCGATGGAGAAAATCAAGCTACGGGGATCTTCAGTGGTACAAATGTCTGAGGATGTCCTGCAACCTTGGCCAGTGACACCTGAGACTGGCACCCACAAAAAACTGGGCAGCATGACACTGTCATGACCTTCCGCCCAAAATTACTGGACCAGCAACCATCTTCCCTGTGGGAAGGTGAGACCTGGTCAATGTGACCTTGGAGGGCAAGTGCATCAGAGTGTGAAACAGTCAATTAAGGTAAGAGCTCTAATCTCAGTAAAACTGACATTAAACATCAGTATCCAAAGCCACTTCAAGTTGTCTTTTATTCTGTGCCATCCATGACAATAAAAGAAAGCTACTGAAAGCTACATGTGAAACTATCCCAGGATCAAACAGCAACCATGGATGATTTTTACTTCCTCACAATTCTATACCTTTTAAAAGTAGGGGCTGCAGCTGTTAGGTCAGCAAGTAAGCTAATGGTCCTGTCAGTATGCCACTTACATGTATGCTTTAGTAGCTGTAGTTTCATGTCATCAAAATCCTATTTTTAAAAAAAAAACAGTGGGAAAAGGAGCCGATCCTGCCCCCAACTTAACATGCTTCATTAAAAATATCTTGAGAAAATATCTTCATAGTCAGCCCTAAGGCAGCCTCATGGCATGACCAGAAGGGTGTGCCTAACTGCAGCACAAGGCTAGTTCTTTCACTGACCAGGACAAAAACTGCAGGATGACACAGTAGCGTGAATGATACTGGGATTCAGGAGAGATAAAACCCAACGATACACACCACAGTAAAGGTTTCAAGACACATGCCTAACCCTAAGATACTCTTTGTGTGAGTATATAGGGTGCGACTCTCCATTAATGCCAATAAGCAGGGTTCTGCAGAGAGCTGGTTCAATAGTACTTCAATTATACTGGGAATTGTAAGTTAGCAGTTCATAACAACTACTTCTTAGGAAAGTTCATGCTTCCCAAATATAGTATTAGTAATCCTGTCAATCTTACAAGCAATCTTAAAATCAACTTGAAATCTCAAATGCTATGGACTGCGTAAGAATCTCAAACACAGCCTAAGTATGTCTCAGAATAGCATATACTGCTAAAATAGAATTTTAGTTTTTTCCCCCTAATAATTATTTTAACATTAATCAAATCCCAAATATACCTCATACTGTTATAAATTATAAATTTGAGGTTCTGAAATGTTATCACTATTAACTTATTCTCTCAGCATCACTGTGCAGGGAATATTTTTCCTCACTGGGCAGGTGGAAAAACAAAAATGGAGAAAAACAGTAAACACTACTATGCCACAGAAATGTGTGCCACATGAAACTGAAATGCTGAATTTTAATTCCATAGTAACTTCTTTTGACTAATTCCACTCCTTTTTTTTTATATTAATATTGTTCACCATAATACACAAGCATTATGTTTAACAGATGGACTTTAGTTTCCCAAGTATGCAAGAAAGTTATTTCTGATTAAAACAAACTTTGCCTGAGAAAGTGGCCAAAACAACTTAAAAGACTGTATGTTCCAGTGTCATTTATAAATAGAGACCACTTTGTTCTCTCTCCACAGATAAAGATGCAGCCCAGAATCTCTAACATAAACTGATCATTTCATGGCAACATTGCATGTTGCTAAGTTATTGTTTAGTTATGCAGTTAAGTCTTCAGATTTAATGAGCATGGAAAATAGTACATAAAGATTCTGCTTAACACCCTGTTCCTGAGCACATGGTAATGTGCTCAGAAAACACCACGTCCAAAAATGTAATAAAGCAAAGGAAATGTGTTTGTTGTTTACAGAATGAAGTACTGTCAAATGTAACAAGATAATCCTACCATGTACCTATCTGGAACTGAGAAACTTTACTAAATGCAGTTTAAACACCACCATCATGAATGATTTCTATGTTTCCCTCTGCTCAGTTTCTTCACTACCCACAGCAGCAAGTACACGCCACCTTTCCTGAAAAACTCCATACGCTCCTTGCTTTACTATGGATTAAGTGATAAAAAAGCTGGTGTGCAGTAAAGATCCAGTTGGCAGAATATAATCAATCTTTCATCTTTAAAAGAGAACAGGTCTTTCAGAACCTTTGCTTATACATTTCCATGTGGGTGACAGGTGAAGCAATGTCGGTTTAACTACCTTAACTGTTGTGAAGTAAACTTCTCCACAGTGCTGATAAGCCACAAGGGTCTGTTCTTCTTGGTTCCGGGCTAGCCGGACAAACATCATCCAGTTTCCACAGTCTTCATTGGGAGTGTCCAGAAAGTACTTCCCTCCATCTTTCAATACCTGAAACAAAGGGGAAGAATGAACATGATAAAATTGAATCCCGCATAGAAGCACATTAGTTTTCTTTTACTTGGAGTCATAGTTATCAGTTATTTACCCTGTCTTGGTCATATGTCCTTTGAAATTGTGGTTGTTTTGAAATAGATCACTCTTAAAGAATACTAAGTGCAAAAGAAAGCGAAGAACGAATACCTGCTGAGCACCCTGCTACTAAAATAACTGTAGGCCTTTGTATGTATTTCCAGTTTATATTTCATCATTTTTATGTTATATAGAGATAATATTATAAGAACTAAGTGCAGGCAGGTAGAAAGATAAGCTTTATGCCTTAATCTACTTCCTGAGTACTTGATAATCTCAAACTTCAGTGCTGCTCCATTTTGCATGGAACAATTGTATAACTTGTGTAATAAGTTCAGAGAGGTAACATACAATATAATGGCATTTTAACAGTCTTCTCTTTTTCCCCTTAACAAGCAAAAGTAAATACAAATGAACAACTGTGCCAGAAAGATCTCTTTCTTTTTGCTTTACTTCATTCTTCCCAGATTCCCTTCCAGGAAGATGCCTCTGTGAGGTGAATACTATTGTCTTCCAACAAGACAGTTGCTTTTCTGCAATAGTGTCTCAAACATGGACCAACGAAGCTGCACAACAGATGTGAGCACAGCATGTGTCTGTTCTACTAGCCATGTAACTGATCAACTAATTGCAAAAAAAAGTTGCATTTCCATTGCTTCTGGGAACTATTTTATCTAACTTCATCACGTTTCCGATGAAAACACCTGCCTGTTGGACAAGTTTGGTCACATACTCATACTAGGGAGAAGTCAAGGCAGCTACTGCTGTCATGTAGGAAATCTGGGACTCTAATCTCCTCTTCTGAAGAAACAGTCCATTCATCAGCCAGAGTTGTGCTTATCACTATATACTTTTAAGCAAACGGTGCTGAGTGATAGAGGATAGGGTGTGGTTACAATGGCTTGGTGTAGAGGAAGGAACTGAGTGCTTAGCTCATCCATCCATTGTTAGAGAAGTACGTTTTCTGCATTTGTAAGAATTAAAGTGTCTCATAAAAAGACTGAAGAAACTTACAGAGAAGAGCAAATCCTTTCTGGTGACAACATGCCATGAAAATCCCACAGATTACTCTCCCAGTCGTGTTATTCTCCTGGCAGATCATTCCCGTGACTTCCATGTGCAAATGAAGTTTACGGCAACTACTGAAGCTATTAGTTTTACTCTCAAACAAAATTATGGGAGTATTCCCTTCACAACACACACTGTTTTCCAGTCCTGAGCTTCTGGAGAAAGCTCATACAAAGACATAAAGCGTGTCACAGGACAGCTGCTGCTGGCATCTCTCTACTAGGCGGTGAGAGGGTCTGATATGAAATGCAAACTCTGGAAGAACCGTGACATGTCGGGAAGTCCTGACAGAAACTGTGACTTGACCATGGACTCGCTGTATGACACAAGAGGTGTGCTCAGTCATGACCCCATGCAGCAAAATGCAAAGACTGGAACCTAGAGGATTATGATCAGCTATCACTCTCAAGGAATTCCTGTGGTAAAGGATGTGCACGTAGATTTGTATAAGCTAGGCTAGTCCTGTGAGGCCACTATTTTTGCTGGATAAAGTATGAACAATAGTGTCATGGTCCAGATGAGATGATTAGAATCTGCGTGTGCAGCAACAGACGGTACCAGCACTAAAAAACAATCTGACTAAATAAACTGAGTAGTGCACTGTGTGTCAAAGTTTATATATAATATAAATTAACACATTATTAAGGAGTGTTTCCCCATCCCTGCACTGTTCCTCCCTACTAAGCAAGTGCCTTCGTGCGTATTTCTGCCACCATTGCTAATCCAGTGCACAAACTCAAACCTCCCAGTGGCATGGTGTAAAGCACAAATGCTTTTGTGTCATCTGGGAAGACAGTTTAGTAACCAGGCTCTGTGAAAAGTTTATTAGGAGCTGTTAGACTGATAGGTCCAACATCCTGGAAATGGTAAAACTAGAAATCAGAAAAGCAAACTTCTAGAAAACACAATATACAGGAACATTTTGGTATTCAGGTTATGCTGTATTGCCTAATAATGTTACTTACATTCGTACTTAATTACACGTCAAAAGTACAATTAATTAACTAGATCAGCTGGCAAATTGACTGACTAAAATACATAAATACAGATGAACTGCTAAAGACACATATGCACTTCATAGAATGTCAGTGGGTTTTTACCTGCAAGACTAGCCTGCTCTCATCATAGCAGGTCAGTTTTGTAGACAGCTGACCAACATAAGGACCAAATTGTGTTCTCTTCTGTATTACTTTCTTTGCAAATACACCAAGGACTGTGAACAAAAAGAGACCAGTCTAATATTAATATAAACATCACAAACTATTTCCTTTATGCTTACAGCTGTGAAAATGGAGATAAACAGTGCAGAACACATGGATTCTTCTAGACAAATAAGCCCTAATGTGAAGAATCTAAAAAGGATGTAAATAGGTACTGATATATTTTTTTTTTTTTTAAATGGGTACTACATTGAATGCAAAAGTGCCTGAAGTCCATGGCAGGACATTAAACTGAGTATGCAACAAAAATGAGTTGCTAGTCTTCAGTCTACAAACTCATGTTATCATAGGACTCTGCTTGTTGGCATAATCTGAGAGGTTGTTCTCTCCCAATATGAGTGGAGAGGATCTATAAAAACATAACATTATTCTGCAACACTCATATCAATGAAGTGGCAGAATAGACATCTGGTCATTCTCTTTCTGAAATGCAATCTAGGCAGGACTACTTTCACACAGGTGCCTGTGGAAAATTTGTATTCTAAGGACATCTTTTCCTTATTTGAGTTTGGGCATTCGAATTGCCTTGCCTTCAGAAGGAAGCAACAGTCTTTCCAAAGTATGAACTGCAGATGCTGCAAAATGTAAATTACCCCACTGTGATCTTCTGCATTTGCAGGGGGTGGATGAGTGATATCATTTACCATTTTGTTTCTGACTGTTTATTGATTACTCTTTCCTGTTTTGCGCGCTTGGGGTTAAAAAAAAGTAACAGTGCATGGCTGTTACTATTAGATACAAATTCACCATTCATTAAACTTGAATTCACTGAACAGAGCTAACGGGTTGCTCACAGCTAAATGTCACATCAGCTCTGGCTAATGTCCTGCCATCAGTCTGTGCTTCTAAGTTAGTAGAAATCAGTCATAAAAAACAGTCGCTGACTCTGAGCTTTAGCTGTGCCCAGCTGAAAATAAAGTAGTCTTCATACTGCTAATGCCCAACGATTATGCCTTGAGTTACTCATGAAAACAAGCCAGTGTTAGTACTTTTGCCTCCTCATACTCAAACGGGGGAGAAAGAGCTAAAATACTTACTCTGCTGGTTTCCAGCTCGCAGCTCCAATACTCGCAAAGTGAGGTAGTGAGGTAGGGTGAGACGGGCTCGGCTGGGAATAACCCTATCTTTAGCCCTGATGAGTGGTCCGTGGAGTTTGCATTCTCCTATAAGGCTTCTACCGCAATCTTCACACCCTACAAATACAGAAAAGGAACCTGTTACTAAAAATGGCATGCCACAATTTAATCTCCTCTAATTTTGTCATCTTGAGAACACATCAGGACTTAAAAATGCTTTTCCTCACATGAGCATTCTACAGTAGGTAGTGAAAAGATTAACTGCAAGAACTGAATTAGGAAGGCTTGAAATAACACCTCCAGTTTGTTCATTCTGTCGTGTGCAAATTGCTGGGTCCTGACCTCCAAAGATTTATACATCTGTTCATTTGGAGATGTCACAAACTGTGCCTTTGAAGACTGAGACAGCAGCAAAACTGGAGCTCATTCTGTGCCCACCTCTAAATCAAGGTGCATATATGAAATGCACCAGAAGTGAGAAGGACAAAGCTGTTAGTAACAATGGGGTAAGTTTGATCCCTTCCAACCTTACCCATTTCGTGACTATGTAATCCTGTAATTTGCAGAGATCCAAAGAATTAAAGAAAGGCTTTGTGTCTGCTGCACAGACCATTCTCTGTAGAAGACAAGACCCACAGTATACCATGAAAAATAAGTATGATGGGTCTTACAGTCTCAACTCAGTTGGCAATCACACAAGAGCAGCCTTCTTGTAGGCCTCGCTGGCTATGGGAGTAAGGAAAAGGGGCACACCACATCTCCCAGTTGCTGGTTCCCAATAATGACATCTGCAGGCTGACTTCTCTGACCATCCAGAGAAGTCATTAAAGAGAAATACATGTCTGCAAACTGACTTTCCCCCAGCACAGTGAGATATTTTTGGTTCAGCGCAGCTCAAACTAGTTGCCAGGGAAACTCATACTGAGCAGCGACACAACTGAGCAATGAGACTTTCCAGCAGAAGGTCATCTCGGCACTGCTGTCACACAGGGCGATGGGAAAAAGGGGATTTCTTGCACAAAACCTTTTTATAGACAGTAGAAACCAAACCAGTGAGCCAACAATGCTTTACGACTGAGTTAAAAGGAAAAGCTGGTATTGGTCATCCATGACTACCTCGTTTTGTTTTCCTTCTGAAAACTCTGCTGAGCAAGTCTATTCAGTAAGTGACAATACAGAGCAGAGGAGGGGAGCCAGGACAGTCAAGAGAGTCCAAGGGAGCCACAGGACGCTGTAGCAGAGACTGGGGCAGGAGAGGTGAGGCTTCACCTCAGACAGGGGCTTGTAACCAAGGAGAGATCAAGAGAAGCATAGAAAGCTCAGGAGATTTTGCCTGGGGAGACATCAGAGATGTCTTTGACAAAGGACAGTAGCACCATAAATACCATATTCACAGTAGCTCAAAAAGGTTTTCATTTGTAAACATATGTAGGCACTTGACTAAATTAGACACCTTGATAGTCTAGTCCAAAATGTCCCAAATAAGCCAGAAGTGCTTCTACCCAGTTCTTTGGGCTCTCGATCAATTTTAAATGAGGAGGTAGACTTGTGTGTTGTTCAGGCTGCAGGCACTACAATAGTCTGTATTTTAAAATAATTTGGGACCATGTAAGTTTTCTTTTGCCATGGTTCCCAGGCTGTACACCTGCACTATGAGTAGCTGAAATACACTACTTTTTTTGCTAGCGCTACAGATAAAGAACATGCCCCTCTACAGCCCTCACTTAAAATGTACAAAAACCAACAATACAGCTGCAAAGCAGATTTTTCTTGTTATACACTGGTTTGTGCACCTGAAAGTCCTTTACAGCTAGGCTGCAAGAAAAAAACAATTTCCTTGATGATTTAACTTAATTGACTTTTAAATAAATTCCAGAAGTCACCCTTTTGAGGACAACAAAATTAGGAGGGCTTCCTGAGCTTACCTAGAATAATAGTGACTTTGTCTCAAGTCAAACAGCTCCTGCTTGGAGAGTCATTGTATGCAAACTGCCAAAACACATTACCAAAAGCAAAATGGAGACAAAGAACTGCTGTTAGAGGAAGGATGTGTCTAATCGTAAAGTACACGACCTTATCAATCCATGCCATACTTCTGTGATTCATCACTGCCAAGCTCCTGAGCAAACCTGCCAGCCTCCCCAGGGCAGTGCCCACCACAGAGGCCCCAGGGTGGGCAGCTCACAGGTAGGCTGGAAAAGGAAAGCGGGGGAAAAAGGTATTCCTTGAATCTGCCTCCAAATTCAGCAGTAGTGTTCCATTAGCTAACCCCCCTTGGTCCTCCAGATCCAAGACATAAGATCTGAAATGATTCACACATGTGGGCACTGGGGAGGCACTTCTCTAAAATCAGGGACTGCTTTGCATCAGAAGAGGTGTTGAGCATGTCACTGAGCTTAGGAGCCCCACAGATGGCTCCTCAGGTAGCACACCTAAGCAGCATGAAAAGCCCTGAATGAAATTAGCTGCAGAGCTGGAAGTGCTTCTAAGTACCTTGCCAACATGGCTTGGGATTCTGACCTGGCATAGCTGCATGACACCTTGAAATATCCAGAGCTGTCCAAGGCTTGTTCTAAGATTTTCTATGTTTTTTTATACGGGACCTGAAAATAACTAGATTACTTAAGTTATTTAAGAGGCATACTGGTATTACTGTCACTGCACAGTATTTCTGACTCCACACCAACATGTGAGTACCCTGACTCAGAATTTATTGCACTCTAAAAATTGCCAGGTGTACCAGAGCCACAGGATTGGAGCACTGCAAACAGAGTAACTTCAGGGACTACCCTGGGGAACAGGTAGCTTCGTAATTTTTCTCCCCAAAACTAACAGTGGAAAACTGTCAAGTTTACAATCTTCCTCAGAGATAACTACAGATGAAGTCATGATCCTTCATATTTCAAGGCTAAATTACCGACACCATTGGTGAAGGAATGCATATATAGCTGCAGCACGGCACTGGTTTGCAAAGCCTACACAGATTTTACTCCACTTTTTAACTTGGATAATTAGGTAAACTGCATTTTTTCAACAACATCTTCAGAACACACTCTAACCTGTTTTGAAATATCAAGCATCCAGGCATGGAAACAACACACACTTTGTTGTATCAGCACTAGAAATGAAATACACTTGGTTAGAAAAATCATTTTCTGTGAAGAAGACTTTTTTCTGCTTTTTGTTGGGCACTTTAGTACCTCAATGCTTTTTCAGTTTCCTTGCTCCCTTAAACTGTATTTACACAAACAAAATTAATGGGTTCGAGGTCATGTGCAAGCATGCAAGAAAAAGTAAAACTGCCACCATTCCTCTGCTTTGCTGTGATTTAGATGAGCAGGGAACAAAAGGAAATAAATGAGATTCACAGGAGTGACAAGCCGTTAAAAAACAGATTGTGTCATTTACTATACCTTTAGAACAACAGTGCTATATTGTCCCCTAGAGGGTATTTCTTCATTCTTTCTCTGTCTTTGCAGAGATTCTGAAAAAATTCCAAATCATGCCTTTTTATCTATCTATCGATACAACTACACAACCCTAATAAATCTTGTAGCTGTTAAGATTTTTACTTTGCTGAACTTCACTGCACCAGTGGGAAGACAGGCATACAGAAGAGCCTGGCACAGCTGCAGGTGCAGACTCCAACCAGGTTGCAGGTGTGCAGCCGCCACCTTAATCGCAAGGACAAGGTGCTCGCCCCCTGCAAACTGCCTCTGGAGGGGCTGACAGAAGGGTACATCTGTACACCCCAAGCCTGGCATCCCTGCGCCTGAATCTGCTCCCACTTCTCCCAGCTATTGAGAGGCATGGTTGGCAGCAGCCATGGCTTTCCCTAGCTCTTTGGGTCATCAGAAAAGTGAGAGCCACTGCCTGCAGGATGCACTCCGACCACATGAGCTGACTGAACGCTGGTAGCCATGTTCCCAGGGAGGAGAATGGGCTGTGAATGTGGCTCACCTGTACCATCCTCACCATGCTGGCGCTTCCCCCAGTCCAGGTCTAGGTGACAGTTCTCCTTTGCTTCAGACTACACAGCCTGGCAGCCTCAGTGAACAGCCTGCCTCGCCCTCCAGACGGCTCTGGGGCCAGCCTCAAGCTCCCGCAGCCAACAGTAGCCAAGCTGGCACGGCAGCTTGGGCAAGCGGGACTTGAGCACAGTCAACAAACTGGTTTCCAAAACAGCAGCACTGTCAAGTACTGTGCCACCCCCACAGGCACAAGCCCAGCCTCGGTGAGAGCTCATTAGCGTGGGCAGGGAGCCACAGGCTGCGGTTACACAGAGCCCGCTGCAGAGATAACAGGAGCTATACATAACCATACTAGGAACTGCAATCACTGTCATGATAGCTCAGACATGCCACCAGCTCCTTAACCAATCAGCAGCAGAACATCACTTTTTAAAACCAGTTTGCTAAAAACTAGATGCCTATCAGAATGTCCTTCCTGCGTTTTCTCCAACCTCTATTTTCAAGAGAGACTTTACAGTACCTGAACACTTCAGTGGCCCACAAGATGCCTGCAGTACAATTATGTCCCCTGTGAAGGCAGAGGTAAATCATTCCTTCTAGAATGTCCACTTCGAGCAAGAAAAGATCGGCGTCTGAGCAGCACTTGACATTTGTTATGCTGTTTTGCAGCATTAGAATTAGCTCCCATGCACAGAGGGAGCAAAGATCAGTGTACACAACAGTCCAAATCCTACACTAATTACAATCATAAGATTTGCATAGCAAAAAACAGTAATTTATCCCAGAGTAAAACTGCACTGCTCCATTAGCCTTGTTCAGCTTTCACTTAGAGGAACGCTGCAAAAATACTGTCTGTTTTCTGTCCAAGATGCTTTGCACATACCAGTCTTGGTTCTTCTTACCCAAAGGTGTGTGAGGTGGTGCATGAGGTGGTGCATGAGGGTTTCCTGCCCTGTGGTTTGTTCTTCAGCACTCTGTGCTGGAAAAGCTTGAAAACCTTGTTCTACAAGATAATTTATTTGGCAAAAAAGTCAAAGTACTCAATTAGCAAACAGTTAATCAAAAGTTATTTTCCCATTATTGTGGGCCACTGACACACTTCCCACTGTAAAAAAGTGTTTATGAAAGAAGCCTTACGTGTCCTAAGTTTGATGTGCAAAATGAAGCTCTTAATAATTTATTCTATTTATAGTAAAGTAAAATAGAACTTGCTATAATTACCAGAATGCAGAATGTCATGCTCAGTTTTCTACTGACTGATCTTCACTTTTTAACTGTAATAACTGACCCCTAATCCAGCATCAAAATAGGCAAACATTTCTTCAATGTCTCCTTTTCACATCTATCTCATACATCAAAACCTTGTATTAACAGAGAGGTAAAACTGCTCAGCTCTGCACAGGAAAAAAAGAAAAAAAATAAATCAAGAAACCATACTCCTGACTTTGCAATCATAATTGCTCACCCGAGCAAAGACTGAAAACTTGCACTTTTGTGATTGACACAGTGTGTTATTTAGGAAGAAGGTACTATATTTTCCATAACACTGGACCCAAAATAACACCACCCGCAAAAAGAAGGGAGGGGGAAAAAGAGTTTTACTCTTACGTGCTTAAGAGGGAAACTTTATAAATTTCAAGCAGTGAGTTCCCACGCCTTTGACACACGGAGACCAAGAAGCCTCCCAGTCTTCCTGATGGCACCAGCAGAGACACTGTGGACGTGCTGCTGGGGCAGTATCAGCTCCTTACCAAAGCCTTGTGCTAGCCACTGCCATGCCCTGGGCTTTCTGGCGAGTGGACAGGAGCTCCTGAGATGCAGGTGGAGGGGGAGGAGGAGTCCTGTTCCTGTGCAGGAGTGAGCAGCACCCTGCACATAAATGCCAACGCCTGCTGGGGCCCCCTCTCCCTGGGAAGGGGAACAGTAGGTGGTTTGCAAACATCCCAGAAATCATTCTTAACGTTAAACATATTCATGGGAACATGACCTCATGCTCCTAAAATGTAAAACTTTAAAAATTAGTTACTATATTTGGAGACAGAAACAGAGAAACAGAACAGCAAACATGCCTTACTGCCACCCCACCCCATACATTCAGTCAGACCGGCAGGTCGAGCTGATTCCCTAAAACTGTGACCCAGCACTGCAGGTGAACCCAGCCCTCAGGCATCCTGACCCAGCCACTGATTTGCAGTGACATTTTCCCTCACCTCACCTCCCATCTCCCCGTGCCTCTGTTTTTGTTCCCCAGAAGAATGAAGATTCAGAGGGAGGGCACATCCCTGGGTTTCCAGCAGTGGGAGATCATCTGTCAAGGCATCTGCTCCTTCCTCTCAGCAGTACGATCCTGACAGCACAGCTGTTCTTATGGAAGAATGCCTCTGAGAAGGGAGGCTCAGCACTTATCTGACTGTAAAGAAACCTTCTAACACAAAGCACAAATGCATTTTCCTGGCAGACACAAGTTCCAACATGTAAAGTCTTCAGAACTCCAAAACTATTTGTTATACAAACATATGCAAGATAACAACAACCATGATTCATTACTAGTTCCTAATAGGGAGTAATCATGATGACAGTCAAGCACATCTGGGAACAGTTAAGTTTTTTGCCTGGTGGCCACGAAGTACTACAACAGACATAGCCAGAAGGAATTTAACTAGTTTCCCACAAAAGTCAGTTTCACACCAATCCCAATGAGGCTACTGTGCTCCTTCTGTCTGGAAAATCCTAGCAAAACAGTTAGAGGAGCCTCAAGAATCACATCTGGGCTGTGAAATTCAGCAGTTTCATCAGGTTCCCGTGAAGCCAGCGCAGGAAAAGCCAATCTGTGCTCTGCTCTATCTTACAAACTTCCCAGCTAGAAGGGAAAAAAGTTACCTTCACTATTTGAACACCTGAAAGGGCAGTAACTTACAAGTCTTTCCTATAAAATTAGAGAAAAAAACCCCAACAAACCAAACAGCAGGGAAAGTATGTAGGTGTGTTTATCACTTAACTTCACTGCAGTTTGATCAACTGATTTATCAAAGTTCTTGGTAGGTTCATTCATCTATAAATGACCTGAGGTCAAAAAATTCATTGATTGATTGCAAGCTAATTTAAAAAATAATCTTTTGCTTGTTATTCTTGGTATAAAACATACGTGTCACATTTCCAGTACAACACATGGGGTTTGGTTGTTATCAGAACCCATACACATAATGAGCACAGTTCAAGTGAAATCACCTCCTGTAGTTTACATTTAATAGCTTCCAATCAGCACAAACAAAGAGACTTCTCTCACTGTTAAATGCTGAACGCATTTCAGACAATGAAATTCAAAAACACAGTTGGATTTTTCAGGGCTTTTTTTCCTTTTATCCCTCTCCCTCCGGTGTCTGAAGTCATATAAAGTAGAACCAAAAACAGGAAAGGAAGTTAACAGCAAATTCACAGAAACAACTACTATTTTTTAATGAGAAAGAGCCTCAGTCAGCATAGCATGGTCCTACAAAATACCCAGCAAGAGCCGTTTAAGAGCAAAGCCTTCCTGATGCACTCTGCTCATCTTCTCCAGCAGTCAGACCTGCTGCAAGGCTATGGCTCCTTGGCTGCAACACCTTCATCTTGCTTTAGGTCTTCCCTAGCTGCTTCTGTACTGCAGACAGCAAAACTAAAATCTCCCTGTTCACAGAAACACAGACAGCCATCAAGAGAGTCATATTCAAATTTCTTATATTCACCCTGGGGCTGCTGGGCCACATGTTGGACTCCCTAATCCACATCTCCCACAGCACAGATTCTACCTACCATAGCAAAAGAAGCTTTCATTGGTCACAAGCAAAGAGGCCTTTTGGGGAGATTTTTGACAGGCTGGTTGATTTATTTTAGTGTCAGACCTTTTGGTGGAGAATGCAAATGCTACTGAGGCAACTTAACACAGACACCAGATTTTTCCATCTTTTTACTAGCAGGAAAAAAACCCAGGCACATATGTCTTCCTAAATGTATGTGTGTATAAATACACATGCACACAGCCACACACACACACACTCTATCAAGTGCATTAATACAGTTGACAGTTTTATTGATGGCAGGTCAACACCATGGTTTCAATTCTGATAAACGAAGTGCAGCAATTGTAATGACTAAAGCTTAGTATTAATTAGTTGAAATATTTCCAACCCTTGCAACATTCCCTTAAAAGGGAACCTTAGATTGGGTCTCTCTCTCCGTCACTGAACTTGGTTGTCACTGGCCACCAAGTCCAGATGCTGTGTGGAGGAGACTGGTGGGAGTTTGGTGGCAAAAGCTACCTCTCCTTAGGAAACCAGTCCAAATTGATTCTTGATTTTCCACTGATGATAAAACTTTCAACATGGACTTGTGGGAACTTTCCCAGCAAAGGTACTAGCAGCTGGGATATATTTCCAGCTGCTTACTAAAAGATAGAACCAGGCAGGTGGACACACTTTGGAGAAGGAAATATGCGTTTACCATAGGATGCAATGAGGAAGCCTGGCATGACAGAGCAAAGAGATACTGTACTCATCCCATGGCTGGAGAACTTGAACTCTTTAGAGGCAGCTGTAACAACATGAAGCAAGCCACAGCTACGAGGAATAAAAGTGCAGTGCAAAATTATGTGACCCACCTCTGCAGGTATTAGTCTGTGCACTTAGCTCTACTGATGTGCAAGTAGCCACGTTATGAAATAAGGAAGTCCATGGGGAGAAGTGAATACACGGACACATAGACTGGTTGGAGCTGCAACCCTGGAGTCTGTCCTGAAAGAATACTCCAATCCATATTACATTCAGTGGAAACTATGCCTGAATAAAACTGGAAAATCAGTCAACTTCCTCAGTGAACCATCCAAGCTTCCCACTGATATTCCAAGAGAACTCACCCAAGAGAAAAAAAAAAATTTTTTTGACTAATGAACCCTAACATTTATATTTAAAATACTGAAATGAAGGAGTCTTCTTTTAAAAGCATTGGCTTTTGTAAATGAAAGGTCAGTAACAGCTTAGCAGAACAGCTTTAGCTCTTATTATGCATCCACTTCATAACAGAGGATACTGCCAACAACTTCTGTTATTCCCTGCCTCATTTCCAACATGAAAAGCATGCTTGATTCCCAGTTCCTCTGGGAAAAAAAAACAGTAGGATACTCTCATCCTTTGCCTTCATGACCCTGTTAAATTATTCTCCATTTTTAAGGCATGAAGTGATTTCTTAAAAAAAAAAGTAGGCATTGGGAAGCTGCTGCTGAACAGACACAAAAATGTATTTCTGTGGAAAAAAATACTCACATGTGCAAGTGTCATATCTGCATTTCCATTTTCTTGTTTTCTTTTTCATAAGATCTAACATTTACGTGTATTTTTTCTATACTAAAGACTTTTAATGGGAACCACAAGATGATTACCTAATGTCTTGACTGATACTCTACTAAAGAAATTAGGTCCACCAGAGCTTCTTTAACAGACTGACTAAGAAAGGATAATAAAATTGGCAGCAACGGATTAAGCAGCAGTATAGCACATTGTCCTTACAATGACTATTCTCCTCAGGCATAAGGACAACCTTTACTCTGCTTTCTAAGAGTAATATAGAAATACAGAAAGACAAAGTACATGGTTCAAGATAATTATAGAAGAATTAAATGAGAGTTGCAAAAATTTATGGGTTTACAAAAATTGCAGATTTTTTCCTACAGATGAAGCTTTCTAAACTCAGATTATAAATATCTCCATAAAGCCCTATTTATTCTACTACTGACAGTCATCTCAGTTTGAGATCAAATAAAATACAAACACTTTTTCTGTATTTCTGATTAATTTATAGTTTCTTTAAATTATTTCCAAAAGTCACGCACACACAAAAGTAACAGTAGTCGCTATTACTAGAATCTAAGAAGCAATCTTGCAATGCAAAATTGCAAGGAATTTGTTCCTGTTTTCATACTTTCCCAGCTCAAAGGACAAGATCAAAGGATGGTAAAGGCATCACCTTGGGGGACATGCAGCCTTCATCAGATATGTATATGTGTAACTCCAGTCATTTAGCATACATATTTACTTTGAGCTGTGTATAATTACATATCCCACCTCTACGTGATATATTTTACTCTGTTGGTTGGAAATCAAGTATTTTATACCTCTTCCACTTCAACATTGCCGATATTAATATTTTGTAAAGCTCCTTCATGTTAGAAGAGGCAAAGGGAGAACAGTGACACCAGAACATCCTTATGCACCTCCCCACACACCTGGCTAACCACCTTCCAGTCCAGTAAGTTAAACATAACACACTCTGCCTTGTCTTATCGCCCACGTAACAGAGAACAAGTGCCACCTTCCGTGTCACACATGAATCATCTACTTTCTTCTCCATTATACCAACTAAAAAAGCCCCAATCAACTGAGCTTTCCTCAGCTGTAATTCTTTTCTATTTGCACCATTAAAAGTACCCAGAAACCCTCCCCCGTCAACATTTTCATAACACATCCAGACTACAGCATTAAAAGGACCTACAAATGTATCTCCTGTCCAACTTAAATGTTAACTTTAAATAAGCTTTAAATTTTAATGGCTTCCAATGCCTATCATGCATAAATACACTTAAGTGAGGTCTAAAAACAGTCTTGACCCATTTGGATAACAATAATGTCAACCGAGCCCACAAACATTGTATCTGTCTGCTTGAGTTCAGTGTTTTTAGACATCATCAAAATTGTAAATGCATTTGCTTTTTTTTGCTTTTGTCTCTGAAAATCTTGGAAACTCAATGGCAAAGGCACAAGCAAACATGCTGTTGCTATACAGTTAAACAACGTTTTCATTTTAAGGATCACAAAGTAATCTAAAGAAAGCATGTTTTCATATGGAGCCCAAACTCTTCCAAGAAAAACAGGTAAGTTATCTGCTGGGAGAAGAGCAAAATGAGACAAAAGTTAGTAAAATTACTAGCTCAAAATGACTCAAATTAAAAATGCCAGACTGACGAACACAAACTATTCCAACAGACCATGGAACTTTCCAAGCACTTCCCCTGAAATGAGGGGACTACTCAAGAGTTTTCAAACTACTGCACATATGCACAGACACTTTAAATCAGGTTTGCAACATAAACA
The DNA here is from genome assembly GCA_013399855.1 of Oxyruncus cristatus. Classification (NCBI taxonomy): domain Eukaryota; kingdom Metazoa; phylum Chordata; class Aves; order Passeriformes; family Cotingidae; genus Oxyruncus; species Oxyruncus cristatus. The sequence continues at coordinate 1,645,021 of VXAY01007011.1, read as the reverse complement.
CAGCAATTCCTACTGCCATGTAAGAACAAGGCAGCATGATGGCAATTATTCTGCTCTGAGCTTGCCCTTACACTTAAACTAACAAAGGAAGAAATAACATTACCTTATTTTTTTTCCTGCAATTGTAAGTGGGCCACACCTGAAAGCTGTAGCTGCATGAGTTCAGAAATCTTTTTCTTCAGTCACCACAGAAACTAATATAGGAACTCTAGTGATTTGTTCTCTTGTTTTCAGTAAAAAATTTACATATGAATTACACACCAAATTCCTTCAGTCTAATAAACTGTTCTGAACTCGCATGAAGAAAATACTGCTTCTTCATTATCATCCCCCTCTTGCTACTCTTTGCTGTCTCTACAAAAAACCTGTACCTCTAAAGCCAGCCGCAAGCATAGTGGTAAGTCTATCCCTTGCCTTGATTCCATGTATGGAAACAGAGGTTTTGAAATATATCCTTACATTTCTAAGGATTTTAGATTCCCAGATTTCCTGCAAGACAGGCATGCTTTTTAGTCCCTGCCTTGTGTGTAAGTATTAACCCAGCAATCTGTACGAGTCAAGAAATCACCTGATGCAACTGAGCTGATTCTCAAAGACAGAAAAAAATTGCATATAATAGCCTACACAAATTACTGATGTTCAGGACCTGACTGGAAGACCGAAATACTGAATTATTTTCTATTACTTTTCATATTCATTGATTACCACTAGATAAAGAACAAATGAGCACACACAGAGGCTAGAAACAGCACATGAGTCTCTTAGGTGTTTCCCGTGACAGAATACAATTCAAATATTGTTTTTGCACTCAAGAACAGAAATGCAAACATTTCATAATTGCACTGTGTATGGGAAATCAAAACAAACCTTACCTTATTTAAAATATCAATTTTAGTAAAAAGTCAGGCTATGGTAGTACAGGGTGGCAGGAACCATGCCATCGTCCTTCGGTAGATTTTTCCAAATGCCCCTGTGTTCAGCTAAGTCTAACCCCACTCTGTTTTGTTTCCCCAGGAGGACCCATTCAGGACCATGTGCTCCTTTTCAGCTGTCAATAAACAGAAGCAGTGAATTCCCCAGTGCTTCACAAAGCTAGTTAGGCATAGCCATTCATTTCTTTGGGAAAACAGGGCATTGATTTCAGCAAATTCCCAGGGAGCAGCTACAACAAAGAGATCAAAGACCCACCTCCTTTCCTGCCTGGCTTTGGCCGGCTGGGCTGAGAGGAGCAGCAACAGGTTTCCGAAGAGCAGGCTTGAGCCCCACTGACCACTGCATGCTCCATTCACACCCGTCACCTTCCTACATTCCCGGGACAGCCCTTGGCACTAACCGTGACAAACCCCTACATTCAGGCAGCATAATATACTGCACGCTAGTTCATCCAAGGATAAAAAGAAAAACAAGCTCCAAGGGAAGTCTGCTGCTTCCCCAACCAGCCGAACCTCAGTAGCTACCAGATTTTTCCATAAACTTCTTTTTTTTTTGTTAGTTTCTCCACCTAAAACAGAGAAACACTTGCTACCTCAAATTCATTGTGCTGAAACATCACTGGAATGTTGGCTTTTTTGATTTATTTCCACGAGCTTGAAGACTTAGTTGCTGGAGTTTGAGGTCTAGCTGAAGCAGCCCTTGTATCGTGCAGCCACGACATTTTCTTTGTGCAATTTGCTCCAGACTGTAGTGTTTTTTTCCCAAGGAAACTAAGGAGATTTGTTCTGGTTTGGATAGATTTTTTACTTTTTTAATTATACATATTGTCTTCATTAATGTGACCTGGAACAAGATTTTTAATGCTGGAAGTTGACCTCGTATTGAACCAAGCATTAGTAAAAGATGATGCTGTGGACAAGCTTAAGGACTGGTGGTTAGGCTTCGTATCTACTACTAAACAGTAAGAGACAGAGACTGGTTTTTTTGGTGCAGAGACCACTTGGCATCAGTTCCACGTGTCTAAATGCTCCTCATCTCCTTCTCTCTTCCCCAACAGTTTGGTTATATCCAAATTCCTTACCTGGAACAGAGTCTGGTAGATATCCCCAAAACACACCATAGTGTTGCTTGCTAGTACAGGAGAGTACTGAGCTCATGGGCTGGCTCTGAAATATTTATTCATATAAATACAGACATAAAGATCTGGAGTCACTTCACATCTGTACAGATCTGCTGGTTTATTGTTTAGCTTTCTCCTGTGCCCTGACATTTTACCAAGGCACTGCCTGGCTGTCACAAGTCCCACATGCCTCTATACTCCCACCAGCTGGAACTTGTAAAGGCCCCTCAGCACTGGTATTGCCTCAGGGCCATTCACACATGTCCAAGTGGGAAGACAAATGTCTATCCCACTAGCACGACCGAGTATCGTAGGACCTGGCACAGTGCAAGCAGTACAATACTGAGAAGACCAGGGACAGGAGGTAGGGATGACTGAGCATTGCACAGAAGATAGCTGAGGACACCAAGAAATACAGAACTGCAGAATTACTGAAGTTGCAAGAGACCTGTGAAGATCAACTAAGCCAGCCTCTTGCTGAAAGCAGGCCCTTAAATAGCATTACCCAGGGCCTTGTCAAGCTGTATCTCAAGTAATTCCAGTGAGGGGCACTCCACCACTTCCCTGGGCAGCCTATTTGAGTGTTTAATCAATCCCATAGTCAAAATGCTCCTTGCATCCACAAGAATCTCCCCTGAAGCAACTTGTGACCATCATCTCTTGTCCTGTCAGTGATTGCTTGGGGAAAGAGCGCTTCCAACTCCTTTTCCAAACGACCATTTTGTACTGGAAGACTATGACTAGATCCCCTTGAACCTTCTCTTCTTTGAGCTGAACACACCCAGCTCCTTCAACCTCTACTCAGGTGACAACTTCTCTAACCCACTGATCATTATGAGAAACATGAGAGAGTTACTAAGCTGAAAAAAGAAAAATGAAACTGATGGGGCATAAAATTGCTAAAACAGACAAACAGGAGTCTTGACCCCAACTACTATACAGTCACCTTTCCCTCTCTCCGTTCTTTAAATTTTCACTCCTGACAGCAGTTCTGCCTGTTTATACAATACAGTCAGGCATATCACATTCCTTACTTTAGAGTTCTCCCGGTATCTAAATGGCATTTAAGCATGCCCCAAAATTGCCAGTTTGCAGTTAAAGCTCAAAAAATGCCCAGATAACTTGATCTTGAAATACAGGTATAACCTCCAGAGATAACTGCTGCCACTCGGCCACTGATGGGTTTATACTTATTAACAGAATACAATTATTAATGAAAAAAAAATTGTTTTCTTTGTTCCTCTGAGGAAGTATTAAGGAATGATAAAATGGGTTTCTGAAATTCCCCTCTCTTATACTGCACAGTGTGCAGCTGGGCAGCCCTTGGAAGCAATGATAAAAAATGGCAGCTGAGGCACTGGAGGGACTCCAAAAGAAAGCATGTAGATCAGATCAATAAGCATAGAAAATGTGCTTAATGCTTCAGATAGCTTAAGCTGGAGTGAGAGAGTGCGAGAACCGGGGAAACGTGTGCAGCAGTCTTTTGTGGTAGTTACGCCAGCAAAGTATAAGGATATGCCATTTGTATATTCTTTTCTGTTAAAAAGAAGGATGGATAATAGCGATGAGGCACGAGATTTGGATATGACCGGGATAATGACGCATTGGAAACACAGGAGTTAAATTGGCAAAATGATTAAAAAACCCCGAGCACATCACTCTGTAGTAATCTGGGATGGTATTTGTGCCAAAGATAGACAAAACATTTTAGACAGAATTGTAATTTTAAGTCTCAATGAACCAGTCTGTTCTTATACTTGGGCCAGATTTTTACAATTTTACTCATATTAAGTCATGCTTTACTCCAAGAATAATCCTGTTGATTATAATGGTAATATTGTTCGACAGATGTCTCAGAAGAAACACAAATGTAAAAGCAGACTTTATACTTCAGATAAAAGACATCAATCATGAGTACATCTGGGAATCTGATAAAAACATATGGTGCAAAAAAATCACTGTGGGATAATGGAAATGTACTTACAGAGCAGGTCTGTTGACATGTTTACAGATCAGGCAAAGGAAACCTACACAAAATAAATTAAAAAAGAATTATCAGTTTTCTGACCTAGCACTATTCATGTTTATATCTCATGCTAGTAATCATATGCATTGTCTTTTAGTTCTTTAGGAAATAAGGAAAATACATATACAGAAATCTAACACTGAAGAATTTTAACTTGCAGAGAAAAAGAATAAAGCCATCTATTTCTTTATTCCTTAATAACTGTTTGCACCTAATTTCACAGACAATGTGAACTGACAATATTAATGTAATGCATTTAATTAAGAGTAGTTTGCTGTAACTCACATCTTCATTAACATTCTTTATTGAAACAGAATTTTCAGGCATTGTGTATTTTACCCCATTGCGTGCCATTCTGCGTTTAAGCCTGCTATTTCCGGTATTCATCCTAACAGTCCGGACCCTTGCAGAGTCAAAAAGAATATTAACCAAATACAGGACAAGACATTTAGTTTGCTCTCTTGAAAGACTTCTGGAGACTTCTAGTTTTCTGCTGAACTGATTTGTCTTGTTCTCTTCCCATTCATCTGCTGGTTTTTGACTGAAATTTTACTGTAAGCACATAGGAGCAGAGTCTGAGTTTTCTGTAGCTGTCTGAGCAGCCTCCAACACAGGGGGATCCCAATGAGTGAATAAGGCTACTTGGAGCAACAGGAATAATAATGCATGTAATAATAAGGGAACACACAAATAACAGTACAAATCACATCAATATTTGCCATTTTATGTCACGCACAAAACTTGAAAGTTTCAGGCAGTGTTTGAAGGTGTGTGTATATGAATTAGAGTGAATGTAAGAAGTTCTGTGCTGGGTCCTGCACTTGGATCACAACCCCATGCAGTGCTACAGGCTTGGAGAAGAGTGGCTGGAAAGCAGCCTGGCAGAAAAGGACCGGGGGTTGCTGGTTAACATCCAGCTGAACATGCACCAGCAGTGTGCCCAGGTGGCCAAGACCAATGGCATCCTGGACTGTAACAGCAATAGTGTGGTTAGCAGAACTAGGGTGGTAACCGTCCTGTACTCAGGACTGGTAAGGTCGCATCTCAAATCTTGTGTTCAGTTTTGGACTCCTCACTGCAAGAAAGACATTGAGGTGCTGGAAAGTGTCCAGAGAAGGGCAACGGAGCTGGTGAAGGCTCTGGAGCACAAGTCTTATGAGAAGACCCTGCGGGAGCTGGGGGTGTTTAGGCTGAAGAAAAGGAGGTTCAGAGTGGATTTATTGCTCTCTACAACTACCTGAGAGGAGGCTGTAGAGAGGTGGGGGTCAGTAACAAAGGACAGGGCAAGAGGAAATGGCTTCAAGTAGCACCTGGGGAGGTTTAGGTTAGATATTAGGAATAAACTCTTCACCAAAAGGGTTGTCAAACATTGGGACAGAATGCCCAGGGAAGTGGTTGAGTCCCATCCCTGGAGGTATTTAAAGACCCATAGATGTGGAGCTTAGGGATGTGGTTAACTGGTGGACTTGACAGTGCTGGGTTTATGGTTGGACTCAAAGGTCTTAGGGGTTTTTTCCTAAATGATTCCATGAAAACTTGACTCTGATGAAGACAACAGTATTTTGCTGCTGACTGAAATGGCTCAAAGAAAACATCTTAATTTTTAAAAATACAATGATTATTAATAAGATACTTACAAATTAATTGGAGCTGGTTGGGAGAGCTGAGGGAAGGGGAGTATGGAAAAAGGCAATAAAGATAACAGGAAAAATGGATAGCAAGGAATAAGGAGAACTGATAAGGAAACAGACTCACAGAGAGTAAAGCAGTGTTAAGTGAGATGAATGCAGAGGACAATGAAGCAGAGGGGAGTTAATGGCCTGGTGATGAGAATTTGCCGAGGAAGAATCTGTGACTGTCAGGTGTCGGGATGAGGAAGTTGAGATCCAGCTATCTGCTGAAATCTAGAAACACATTTTCACATTTAAAAAGACTAAGAGAACACTTCCAGTGATCCACTGCAAGCACCTAAGTTGCCATCTTAGCTTGAGAACATGCTGTGTGCCTGCAACCATACTGCAGTCATGCTGAGTGCTCTCCCCAGCATTTACTCAACAGTGATGTACATACATCACTACTGGGCAACATCAGAAGATGCTGACTACATTAGCAAATTAACATCCAATAAACTTATCCTCATTTAAGTGCTTGCAGACCTAATCTCGAGAACAAGACACATGAAGTTAGTAAATCAGACTCGCCGTCTTACCATGTGTCTCATCGCAACATAATCAAACCACCAAGGATTCAAATTGTAAATCCTAGCATAAAATACAGTAGAGAAAATATATTTTATAGATGCTTTGGACTCTGGAATTTAGAAGATTTCCGATGTTGAAATATAAAGAACTGCCTGGTCTTTCTTTCCCACATGCTTAAACTTACCTTTCAAGCCTATGCTGCCTTCACCAAACAGAAGACAAGTACAAGCTTTGCATTTTAAAAAATTATTTGCAGTGGTGGGTGGTTAGGGGTAGTTGACAGGTATACTATAGCCTTTCTTGCAGAAAATTCATATTTTCAACACAACCCCCAAAAGATCCCTCCCACCTTTGGGCTGCACGCATTCCCTAGCGGGACAAAACTAAGAGGGAGCAACTCATCAGAAAGTCTTTTCAGGGAGGACACTACAAGGAAAGATGTTTCAATTGCCCATGCACAAGCATCCTGTGTCTTTTAAGCTGCCCAAGGACATCTGAAACACCCACATGAGTCTGATAGTAATACTAATGATTATAAAGGAAAACCTGTCCCTTCTGGACCAGGAGCTAAAAGCCAGGCAAGGCTACACAGGGCATCTCAGAGAGTATTAGACACTTACATTTCAGCAAATTAATCGAGTCCTACAGTATTGAAGTTTGTCTGTTTTTACAAGAAGCCAGGCAGAGAATGGGCAGATTGCTGGTAAATCACTTGTGTCTGAGATCAAGGGGACTGCAGATGAGGCATGAAACACAAGTGCCAGTACATCAACTTCTCTTCTGTAACCTCTGTCCTCCTACCAAAACAGCTGCCTCTGGTGAACATACAGCATATAAACTATCTTTGTCTCTAACTGGGACTGCGTGCAGCTGGGAGAAAGGAGTAGGAAAGGGGCCCACATGCTAAAAGGACATCAATGAGTCTCCTCTTTCCAAGTGAAAACAGGCACGCTGAGTGCATGCTTCCTAAGCAGCAAGTGTCCTAGTCTGACTTCCATCATCCAGAAAACACCTCATTTCTGAAAAACATCTACTCTGCAGTAGATTCCATTTGATTCCATTCTGGCTGAGAGCAAGACACTTGCCTGTGGTGTTAATTGCTAAAAATTTGGGCCTTGCAGAAGGAACAGTGGACTCTAAGGGCATCCATATGTGACTGTGTACATGCCAACCTTTGTCATCTCCAGAAACAGTAGGCTACATGTTGCCACTGTCAACGCAGTGCCATCAACTAATAAAGACTTCATCCACGCTGCAAGGAATTACTAGGGAAAATTACTTAAATGTGCTGGCATTCAATCTGCAGGGCAATACCTAGTAAACCACCACAACACAACAAGCTCTTCCCTCCCACACGGTCTGAGTCAGTAGTATACCTTCATCCTCCCACATCTGATCTGCAGCAGTCTCCTGTCATGTGAAAATCCAGCCTCAGATTATGCCCTTCCCATCCCCAATACATCTGCCATCCAACCATGTTGCAGTGACATGGTGGTCTGTGAACAATTAAGGTTTGGTTGAATTGTTCTGTGGTGTCACTTCAGTGGTAAATCACCAAAGTGTTTTTCTCCCTGGGCCATCAAAGCCTGAGAAGCTTTCTTTTCTCACCCCCATTCAGCCATCTGATGAAGCGCTACAAGAAGCAGCAACCCCATGGTGTCCAAGTCCAGCCCTTGGGAAAAGTACAGAGACTACAGACCAAGAGTGAGGATCTCCGTGAGGGCATCCCAGTCACTGCAACACAAGCCACTTGCAGAACAACAGAGCAGCAGCTGCACCAACACAAGGAACTGCTCATCTTCCACCAGCTCATCTGGACATTATCTGGGCCAGGTTGAGGATAAGTACTGCAAGGAGTATTGGCAGAGGCAAGGGAATGTAAGCAGAACTACAAGCTCCTTCATAAGCTATGCCAGCTCTTCCCTGCAGTTATGCTCAAAATAGACCCAGAACTGCCTGTCCTCCTAGCTGCAAAAAACACCACCACCATAATTCCCTCTCCTGCTTCAAGGGTACCCTTTGTGCAGTGTATTGACCCCTGACCAAGGGGTCTCCAACACATGCAAAGTCATGGCAGCCACATATGCTGTGCCAACCAGGCACAGTGCCTGGTGGTTTCTGGCCATATTAGTCACTTGTCCATCTAAACTCAAGTGGTTGGTCAGTGGCCATGCTGGCCTCAGCTTAACATTGGCCAACCTTCTGTGTTTTCACTCCTTGTAAACCCCACTGACGTATCACATTGACCTTTAGATGAAGTGGTGGAGGTATACCGGCCAAATTTTCTGTGCTGCCCCCACAGCCAAAAGAAGTTGCTTGTGGTTGCTCTTAAATATCATCATTTCTCATGAAAAAATGGCCATAAGAGAAGGAGAAGCAAAGTAGGGGACATCTCCCATACATGAAAATTGCAACCCTGAAAATGAGAGGCAAAGTCTAATGAGATTATTACAGGCTTTCAGGTATCAGGAAATTAACTCATGCATTTAGGTGAGTTAAGTATAATAGTTAAGTATAAGGTTAACAGTCTATGGATAGCAAACCAGTGATTACAGGCACACTGGATGATGAAAAGTTCTGTGCTTTGTAGTGGTGTAAAGTGGTTATGCGCTGGTTAGAGGAAGTGAGGATGGGGTCTGCACTGCCTAGAAGGGCATGTCACAATGTGTTTTCTGTAGGAGACAGGATTTTAGGGTTTCGGTTTTTTTCGCTTGTTCCACCATTGCCAAAAATTCATAGACTATGCATTTTGTGTTTTATAAGTGACTGTAGTGGCTACACTGTGGCCGTGTATGACTCAGGATAGATACACATGATGGTGGTGGGATTGCCCTGTGATGTCCAGAGTCCACAGCAGGAAAGGCAATGCCTGTTACCCATGCTGTTCTGATGCAGAGGACGTGGGTGTAATGAAAGTAGACCACCAGTTTTGAGGTATGGTCCACAAGGAGGACCTACATGAGGATTGAGGTCACTGCTGCACCAGAGGAAAGGTGACTCCCACAAGGAAATGCATGGCAAGGGTAACAAGCCTGCACAGACCCTCTGGGGCTGTTCATGATGCACGAGACATCCGCAAAAGCTGCCAACAACAGCCTTGATTACTACCTTGCTTACCAGTGGTTCGCACTGAGAGGCAGTGAGAAGGGCAGCAAAGACCCTACTTTCTACAGCCACTGACTGCAGGTCACTGCAAATCTCTAGGAAGATGACATGGTTTTACCAAACAGCATTTGCTTCACTGGCCTTGAAGCTCATCTTCACCAGAGACAACAAACTCCATGCAAGGGAAGTCAGGAAACTTCTCTGTGAGGGACCTTTGCAACATCTGCAACATAAGACTACAACCAGTTGTTCAAGACAGCTGCCCTGCATGTAACACTCATGTGGGTTCATGTGACAGAGCTCTTCCACTGACCTCTCTTCTAGAAGACATACATCTACCTTCTCTGTCATCTTGCCACAGAAAACCAGAGGAAAAGCAGGCACTGACGTGGGAAGAGACGTAAGTGGCAGCAACAGGAAAAGCTTTCATATTGCCACACTGACACTGTGGGTGATAGCCTTGTGCTTTCATCATGATGCCATCTGTAGATGACCAGGGAACACGCTGCTTGCAAAAAAGACCTATATCATGCAGAGATGAAGACCTGGATCATAGCTTTAGAATCATGAACCCCTGTGACCGGAAACACCGTTGTTCTGAACCAGTCAGCACCTGCCCCCAGCCAAGTCCTCAGAAGTTATTACAGGATTCCTTACATTGCTTTCCACACAAAAACAATGTCACAAAGCAATGACAACTGTCAGCACAGGCATAATTTTTCTTATGACCTGACATTATACAGCCCCAAAACGCACCTCTGTTTCATGCTGCGTGCCGAAGAGGTGCATTGTTAACCAGTCACAAGAAAACTCTTCTGAGGCAGTGAAGTCATCTGTCCACCTTACTCCGGCAAATGAAAAGGGACACTGCTATACCTCAGATACTCGGAAGAATGTCCAGCACAACTCATTCATAGATTCACAACAGCCTCATGCAAATGACATTGTTATCTAAGTACCTTTTACCATATTTTAGGTGTGTAAAGGTAAAAAACAAATAGAAGTATTTTTTCAAGACATCTATGGTAAGTAACACAGTTGCAGATGTCTTTAAAACACATAAGCAAAGATATGACAGGAAAACCACACTTAACCTACTTACACTGAGATTAAATCAGGAAGGACTCTCTTGCCCCACTACAGAAATCAGTTGCTGGGGTTTAATTTTCAGCATAGTTTATGACTCAGGTTGCATCCATCAGACGAAAACACACGTTCAGGAGACAACGCACCTATCACAGAGCATTTGCATTCCACCGGTGTCCCTACTTGTGTTCTTTTGGCTACTGTTAGTGCTCGTGGTGGGTTAAATGCATTTCTGATGACATAGTTTCTCTTCTCCTGAATTCATGAACAGGAAAGAAAATAATAATGATATGGAAATTATTTAAGATTAACGGAGTACTAACAGGGAAAAATGAATATGCAGGACCAAAATCTCCATTTAAAAAAACCTATGGAGATTTTCTGAAGTTTGTATTAGTCCCACGTGTGTATCTACATCAGGATTTGGTGCATGCTAAGTAAAACTCATCAAACATGTCCAACAGTGCTATTCTGTGCATTTGTTTATCTACCACATGTTGAGTCCCTCACTGGTGAAAATTATAAATAACTTTTTTTATAACACAAAATAGCATAACTGGTAATGTTCCAATTATTTTTTTTCAAATAATGGAATTATTTTATAATTATAAAACAGAATAACTATTTTGCCATCATGTTTTTCTTTATGTACAGGATTCTACATCTTTCCCTTGATCAAGCAAAAAACTTAAGCAGTGTAACACATAAAAGCTTGTGTTCCTGATCCAGAAATCTGCTTCATTAATACTGCAGAAATTCTTCATATGTAAGTCTTATCTGTGAATGTAAAAAATAAGGAAACCCCAAAATTATATATATAACGTCTTTCTCTTTAACAAAGGACTTTACAGAGGTAAAAGAACTGTAAAAAACCATAAGGCAGACTGTGGGTGGACAAAAGTCATAAACTCAAGGAGGGATATATTTTCTCTAATGTGTTTACTAAGAATATTTTGTATACCTTCACGATAGTGTTTTAAATTGTGTATACACACACATACACAGACACTATACAAATATATAAACTGGTCCTGCTGCTGAAGGAAATTTTATAACTATGTACACATCTCTACAGATTAAATGCCTTGGTATCCAAGCAGCCAAGAGCACTGTTAGTTGCCAGTAACTTCAAGATGTCATCCTATTGACTTTGATAATTTCTGGATCTGTTGGCTCATATTTTGGCAAATCTATACGTAAAAAAGTCCTGCCTTACCATTCCTTACACCAACCAATCAACAGTCTAACCTGGTTATGATTTCCTCAACATGTAGCATCATCAAATATGGTCCACATATGCACCTAATATATCCAATTCTGTTTTCAGTTTAAAGCAAACCTCCACAATTTCCATTAAAAGTAAATCCATGTTATATCCTGTGTTATGATACCAAAACACAAAGATCAAGAAATCCCACTCCATGTTTCTAAGCAAGTTTTTCTTGTTCTGAAATATGGCATTCTCTCTCATCATAGTTTTCCTAGCCTCTATCACTCCACGTTGATCTATTTTGGTCAGAAAAAGACCTCTGGCAGACTAGGCATCAAACACAAGTCTTTGCCCGTCTCCAGTGCGCTGATAACAAGAAATGCTATTAAACAGTATTTCTAAAGAGAGATAGTAACAAAAGGGAGAAAAACTCCTAGGGAATGATACCAAATGGCATCTCATGCCAGCCTGCCTTACTGAGGGCTGCTCTTGTTGTTTGGTTTTGCAAAGCACTCAGCACTTTGACTTCGATCCAGCAAAGCAATTCTGCATTTCCCATGTCTTTCCACCGCTGACTTGCAGGGAACTATTTGTACACATGAAGACAAACCTATACTTCATATTTTTTGGGTCAGGATCAAGGCACCAATCATCTTTCTGGATCCTTGTTTTGTTATGAGAATTGGTTAAAATAAGCTAAAAAAATAAATCTTAAAAGTGTGAGCTTTAGAAAGCCTCAAGACGCAGGAACATTCCTAAAATAATTTGCATTCCACAGCAGCAGGGCAAAACCATTTCCATTTCAATGAGCTTGTGGAGAGGACTCTGGTCTACTGGCTGAAACTCAGGACTGAACGCTGGCATAAAATAAACACCAAACCCACTTACAGAAGGTCACGTGAGAAAGCACTTTTTCCTGTTCTCCCTCAATACATTGGCTAAACTCTTTACTTCAGACCTGCCTCCCAACACTCATTTCGAGATAGACACTTGCACTCCTCTCTGCTGGACAGGGGTTGGTTGGCAGGGAGTTTTCCTGTCCCTTTCCTGCATCATTATCAAGCAGCTATCCCCAAAGAGTTCAACAAATGTTTGACAAAAACCTTGGCTTTAACACTTGCTCCTTTCATAAGCTTTATACAAATAAAACACACTAACAGCCACAAACTTTCCAAAGTGGTAAGCAAAACCCACAGTGGAGACAGCCGGACGGACAAGTTTCCAAATGGTGCAACAGTAACTCCTGTGACCAGAGACGGGGAAACACATTTACCCACTACTTCAGCAACATCAGTAAATTTCAGGAAATCATAAAAACAGATTTGTCATCTGGAAGCTAACACCTTACCTCACACATCTTGCTTAGTAATTGAAAATCTCCAAGCCTCAGATGCTCACAAACTTGCACTTACTTACAGCATCACCCAGACACATCCTAACCACTACTGTAATAACGTGATGCAGTAAGTAATGTTGCTACTAAACACTTTTATTCAAATTATTTGGTCAAATTCCACTTCTCAGTTTTGCTCACTCTCACACACATTTAGTAACTTTACATTTAAATGCTTCTCCATTCAGAAACTTGCAAAAAATTTTTACCTAAAAATGGATTTCAGGTCAAGAATATTTGTATTTTTCAGGCATTTTAGATGCAACAGGTGATCTTAATAGTTATTTCAACAGGTTTAGCAGCTTGGTCTCTTCAGTTGCTTCATAAAATTTGGATGTCTCTTTACATAAATTATGTATCAAAACATAATTAATGCTTTTCCACAATATGCCTCGCTGTTTGTTACCAGTGTCTCAACTGGAAAAAATGTTTTCCTTTTTCTGTCCACTCCTACAGGCCTCAGAGATTTGCTTGAGCTGTCCAAAGGAAGCAATGATAACACTAATACATCCTTATAACTCTAAAGCATAAGCAAAGAGTTTCCACTAAGAACCTAATATTCAAGACAGAGAGACAGCAGTAACTGATTTTTTTAACTAAATGCCACAAGCCTTATACTAGATAACACCTGCCTGTCACATCCCTCCATTTGTTTGCTTCAACCTGCACATTCGGATTTTCTGCCAACAGCAGCTGGATCTGTCAACGGCAAACTCTGCAGCAACACCATCTATATCCTATCACTTCTGTTCACACATGTGGACTGGCTGGAGTGGGATACTGCATGAAAAATGCAACCAACCACTTCACACGGTACAGAGGCAAGGGGCAATTTTTAGAACTAATTTACTGAAACTGGCCATCAACTAATTGTCAGGGACTAATTCTGTTGGAACTAAACCGTAACTTGAGGAGTGATTCCTTATTGCATTTGCTTAAAGGGTATGTTAGTTTTAGTGGTTATATTTTCACAGTAGTGCTTAGAATGCCTTTGGTGCACAAATTTAAAAATACCCATATCCTCCAAATACTGTATATATGTCTGACTAATGAAAGTTACATGTTCCCAACTACTATTTAGGTGTTTTCTTAGTTCTTCCTTTGGTATCAACCCCTATGATGACTCCAAAATTCCACAAATTGTGACTCGCAGGTGATTGATGGATAAAAGTAGATATGCAGGCCATTATGCATGAACAAAAGCAGATGCAGACCGCTCATATTCAGCACAGTAACCTGTTTCTCAGATAAAGGAAAGATAAAATGTTGCTCCCCACTGTCAACTAAAGATCAGTTGAACCTCTTGTTCTCCCATAGTGACAGCTTGTAACACAAAGTTACAATTGGAAGTGTGGACTGGAAGCCTCCTTGATAACTGTAAGGTATACAAACCTTTTTGGGATTCTATGTCACTTCTTGCACATTACTCAAACAAGAAGCCAAAAAAATGCAGCATTACATGCACAGTGTTCATGCTTGTGTAAAATTTCAACCTGCACAGCAATGTTGTTCTACCATTTTCTCCAGCAAAACTGAAACTTGAATAAATTAAAGGAGACCGCCTCTTCTCTACGCAAGCTTCTTTTCTTCAGTGAAGGAGAACACCAAAGGAATTATGAACCAGGATAACAAGGCCAATGCTGAAGAGCCGTGAGGAGACTGGTAAAGGGAGAGTTCAGCCACTATTTCCGGAGAATGAGAAAAACAACTTAAAAATAAGTAACCATTAACTCCCCTATCAATACCAAATACATGGCTTGAAATACCATGGATTAATGAATGCAAAGTGCAGGTAGATATAAAATATACCCTCTATTTCAGCAGTTGAGCATTTTTATTGCAGTCACTTGTTTTTTCAATTTTTTCAGAGACAGCCTTGGAACCCAATTAACTTCCAGCAGCAGAGGCAAAGAACACTATTTCTTCTTAATCAGACATTGGAATGGGCTGCCCAGGGAGGTGGAGGATTCTCCGTCCCCAGAGGTCTTTAAGATGAGATGGACATGGCACTTAGTGCCATAGTCTAGTAACTGCGGTGGTGTTGGATCAAGGTTGGACTTGATGATCTCAGAGGTCCTTTCCAACCTGGCTGATTCTATGATTCTATGATTCATTTAAAAGCTATCCTGATATAGAAAAGCTTGTTACAATAATGAAAAAAAAAAAGAAAAAAAAAAAAGAAAAAATAGTTAAGGGATCTCTAACTTTTTGATAAAAGTTCACAAAAAGGTCATTTGTCTGTATTTCTTCACTCAGTTGAATGACTTCTTCAACTCCAACTCTGATATCTGAAATATCCATTCAGTATGGTTCTGTGAGTTAATGAAAAATAACCCTGATCAACTCATGTTTCACATTTGCACCCCAAGTCATCAGAAAGTTGGTTTAATAATTTATAAAAACCTACATGAATATATTCTGTCAGATGTTTATATGGAATGTGAGATCTGCATGTGGAAGAACTTAGGGTTATCTAACAGTGTCCGCTATCCGATACTTGGATAGTTTCTGTCAGCACTTACTGAAGTGTATTTTACTTGTCGCACCATGACATTCTAGTCTCCAACATTTACTACAATCTAATAAAAAACTAAGAGATTTCTAACAAATGGTCACTAATGATTTGCCAACCAGATTCATATCAGGAGAATCCATATGATCCAAGAGTCAGTCACTCTGCTGGAAGAAACTGAAAGCACAGATCACACTCTCCACAAAGATGCTGTTTGAAGTCGTTCTGTAAACTCTATGGATTCAAAATTACATTAAAATGACAATGTAATGCAATTTCAGATTCTGGGACCCAAATATATTATTAGAAGTATGACAGCCACCTTAATACCTAAATAGATCTGTGTCAATTTTTGCTATCAGGTTGTAATTTAACATTTAAAATTATAACATGATTATGGGGTTTTCTAAAGTAGATTATTATTTAATTAATTTATAAAATAATCAGTGCAAATCACTGACCACAAAGATAATTCAGAGACTTATACAGTCTAGAAAGTCAGTGAATTTGAAAAGTAAAAATCTCTAAAGTAATATATCCTGCTAACATTTTTACAGATCAAAAACAACCCTCATTCTACATTGTTGTCAACTATTTTGTAAACTGCTTTTTTGATTTGGGTACAAAACATTTAAAATAATCTTATTTTTATTCTCTATTTTCTACTAGTTAAAGAAGTCTACACTAATTTTCCTAATGTGTTATTTTAAAATTATTTTATAATGTTGATATTTTTCATGTTGATAAAAGTGGTATGAAAAATGGCAAAAATCTGGTAATTCTCTGTTTTTCTCAACCAAGTCACTTTGATGACTTCTAACATCCTCTTATACACTATGTAACTCAGTATTTCATCTTTGCTAGAGGTCCAGAAATCTGTAAATATTTGCCTGTATTGGTGCTGAAGACTTGAAATATTCTGAGATTCAGATTTTAACATTGACAAATCACTGAAACTGTAAGAACAATTTAGAGGGGAAAAAAATCACTTCAAGTCCTATTTTTTCTTTTAGAATAAGATAAAGAGAGAAAACTAATTTACTCTCCCATTTATCCTTGTTTTGTTTTCTTCCTTGTCAATCTCTCTGGTTTGGTCAGGACAATCTTTCTTCATTTTATTCAATAAACGCTTGAAAACTAAGATACATTTTTATTAGCCAAAAACCTCTACATACCTTAGCAGACTCAATGAAAAATCTGTATAGCAAATTCATGCATTAAAAAGGGAGATGACTCCTTCTATCACTTACATTAAGAATATTTTAGAGAAGAACAGCATGTAAATGTGCACAGGTCAAGTAAAGATGATTTGCAAGCCTAAAAATTATTCTTGTCACTGGCAGCTGTTATGTGAGAAGTAATAAGGTCCAGAAGCCTGGGCATGACCAATGATAAGAATATCATTACGACCCATCTGCAACCGCCCAGAGACACAAAATGCTTTTGCAATCTTTTGTTCTACACAAAATTAAAATTCCAAAGCAACAGGTTTTCAAACCAGGACATAGTGCGTGTCACCCTACAAACACCTTCCCGAACCCCCCAAATGGGTTCAAATAAGGGCAAGCTGAGAATGCCTTTCAGAGCTACAGAATTTCAGTATCACAGATTTTATAGTACATGTGTTTGTATTACCTGTGTATGTACTTGCTTTGTGGGGAAAGGAGTGTTAGGTTTGTAAAAACAAGTGAGTCATGGACAAGTCAAAATATTTCCAGTAAACTTATTTTTGCCTGAATACGCTGAGTTAACTGAAACCAAAACATTTTGCAGAGACGTATCAGTTTCACTGGCTTGCGATGAATCAGTGCTATAGGCTGTGTTATGTTTCACTGAAATGTTAGTTACAGAATCACAAAGTCACAGAATCAATTGGGTTGGAAAAGACCTTTGAGATCAACAAGTCAAACATGACTGAACACCACCATGTCACCTAGACCATGGCACTCAGTGCCACATCCAGTCTTTCCTTAAACACCTCCAGGGACAGGGACTCCACCACCTCCCTGGGCAACCCATTCCCATGTCTAATCACCCTTTCTGTGAAGAAATTCTTCCTAATCTGCACCCTAAACCTCCTCTGCTGCAGCTTAAGACTGTGTCCTCTTGTCCTGTTGTTAGCTGTCTGGGAGAAGAGAACAACCCCCACCTGGCTACAACCTCCTCTCAGGTAGTTGTAGAGAGCGATGAGGTCTCCCCTGAGTCTCCTCTCCCCCAGGCTAAACAACCCCAGCTCCCTCAGCCAGTCCTCATAGGACTTGTGCTCCAGACCCTTCATCAGCTATATTGCCCTTCTCTGGACAAAGGGAGTTTCATTCTCCTTCCTTTGGAATCTAACAGCTTTCCCCCAACTGTGGAAATCCTCACCTTACATGATTTTTCTTATTTTCATTTGCATCTACCACTAAAGACTAAGGACATCTACCACTGAGTGATCTCTTGATCTCCTTCCAGTGCCTAGCACCACTGGAATAAGGAAGGGCTATCTGGCTGCCAGATTTACAAGAAGTAAATGATGCTTCTACTCAGGATACCTCATCTGCTAGTTTTCAAATGTCTCTTCCACTGCAAGAGGGAGAAGCAGTTTTGTTATATTGATTTGGACTCATTCTGGCCAGTAGCCCTGGTCTTTTCTTGGATGAACCCTTAAAACACAAAAATATAGGGTTAAAACGTAGTGTTTCAGCAGGCAAATCACTACTGTTTCACTGGGAGAGATATTAAGTCACTTGTTTAATTAATATGTATGATTGCTGAGATACCTAAGTGCAGTTGAAGCAGAAAAGCATTTTGTTACACCTTCTTAGTTTATCTTAATCACTTTAAAAGGGTTTAATGTCTTTTCCTTACTCAATGAGGTAGGTGAGCCACATCTCCCAGCACAAAAAAAAATAAAAATCAGAAGCCAGAAAGCATCCCAGACCATGTCCCAGAGCATTTCAAAGGTTGCCTCTCTGCACAGAAAGTTGAGCTGGTTGCTAAGACTAAATGAAAAATGAATCAAAATAGAACTTATAATGACTAAACAAATCTTGGGGGGTTTTGTACTCTTCTAAGAGTACAAAGAGTACAGTACTCTTCTAATCTAAGAGTTTCTCTTTTGTTACTTCAATCCAACTTCAGTTATGTTTTTAGTAACTTCTTTCTTTTAGCTAACACTTTCCGTCACTTTACTATCTTTCCTTTGCCTTTTGTTCATCACATCTTTCCAGATCTTTGTTCAGCATCACTACTTCTCTTCCTTTCATATTCCTCTTGGTTCTCGGCATGGCATATCTGTGACAATGACTTGAGAGACAATTCCACCTGGCAAAGGTGGAGTATCTTCCTCTTTGCTATGCCTTTAACACATGCATCACTGGCCCTTTCACTACTTACTATTGCACTTGGTGTCTTCTTTGGGCATCAGTCTGTTAAGGCACTGTCAAAACAGAATTTTCATCCCACGTAAACCACTTGTTTATAGCTCAGTCTTGTAGTGCTTTTATCGTAATCTTTTTAATAACCGTATTGATTCTAAAGTTAGTTATTTCTGTAGGACAGGACAAACCAAGCTGTTGATCACATTATACAAGCTGTGGTGATTGAAATAACATTCCAGCTAAAGTAAACCAACAAAATCGCAGTGACAGTTTATGACCAAAAGAATCACATGGGACTTTTGCTATTGCATTTCTCTCTAAAAGATACACGTGACCCTCTTGCTGAAGATATCCTTGCTTATCCCCAAGAGTCCCTCAACATCATTCATAGCAACAGGCACCTGGAAACAAGAGACTGAGTGAAGGAGCAAAGTTTAATACTACTCAGTGCACTACATTTGCTTGCTATTGTATATGTTAGCACAGGTTAGATACTGCTACACTAGTATTTTCGTAAGTGCACTCTACCAGCTGCTATTCTGCATTTGCTGACAATGCATTTTCTGCTACAGTTCTTCAGATGATAATTGATGATCTAAGTTTGAAAAGGGACAACAGGATAAATCCTCTCAGCAGGATAAACCCAACAAATTTACTAATCTGTGGATGAATCTTGACATTCTGGAGCGACTAGAGTTCCTGAAGTGGCAGCACATGACTTCCTCCAACACGGTTAGCGTCACTGTGAAGACAAAGCATGGTGCCATCTTTGCAATGAACATGGTGACAAACACCACAAGGTGTGTCTGAGTCATGTAGGTCACCTGCAACACCCCTCAGCACACAGAGCTGAAACACCTCTAAGTGTAACATGCAGGTCTGGGCATCCACCAGCTGAACCACCTTAACCATGCGCACAGGAGCTTCCCGGTCAGGACCCCCACTGCCCCATGTAAGGCAAAAGGAATAGTATCACTCAAGACACCCAAGAGATGAATGCTCTCCTATTATACCCCAACATACAAAGGAGACAATGTCTCTGCTCCCAAGATACACAAAACATAGGCAGTGACGAAGCATCCTCCTAGGACAGACCCTCTTCCACCTCCCTCAGAGCAGGGGAGGAGAAGACAGAGGAGACAACAACTGAGACAGGGAATCCTACATTACGCAGGGGACTGCCTCCCAGCAATTGGGCTGGGATGAACATCAACACTTACTCCCTGACCCCTGTGGGTCAGACAGAGCTGGGAGGTCTTTTTCCCCATTACTTAATCATTGAGAGGCAGGACTAAGTGCCACTCACAGCAGACCATGGTAATATTCCTGAGATACTCCTTATATCTTCCTTTACACTCCCAAGTTAAGAATAACAAGATGACATGCACACAGTTCTTCTACACAGCTACTTTTTCAGCTTTTCACTGATACTAACAAGAACTACAGTTTTCATTTATATTTGTTTATTATCTTCAAGAATTTGTTAGATGAATCTTTCTATACTTAAAATCCGAGGCCCTCCAGAGGAAAAAATTACAATAAAGAAGAATGTTTTGTTACCAACCCAGCACAACTGAGTTTAATTTAAAGTCTTTTACGACCCACCACAAGGCCTAGAAATGCATGCTTTTCTGCATTTTATTGCAACTGCAGTTTTTTGAGATTTCAGTAAGGGAAAATACAGTGTCAGGGATGCACTTTGAAAAATCACAGAATCTGAATCGGAGAAAACGCTGTGAGGCAATCAGTGTGGTCAAGTTATCTCTCCAACTCATTAGAACTAAAAATCAATGCCTTATGGTACAATCTCTATTGTATCATGATTCCAGCTTGCAATGATGGGTAGCTAATACTATTCAGGAAGCTTAAATTTTGCTATCTCAAGTTGTTTGTGAAACAGCTTCTCCTCAAATGTGCTCTAGATGCAGGAAGGAGAAAGATAAAAGCAGATCTACTCTGTCCTCTAAGAGAGAACTACTTTACAAAGGCATCCTTGATCTGATTTAGCACTGCAACTCATGCCATTGTACAAAAGATCAATCAGGACTAGCAGAAAAAGCAAGAAAAAAGAGGAAATATGAGAAGCATACAGACAGTAAAGTCCACTTGAAAAAGCTGTTACTTCTGTATTGTCATGTTGGAGACATCTGAAACCCAAAACACTCTTTCACATCAAACTGCAAATAGCCCACATACAGAAGAATGCATTGGAAGACAGAGATAAGTCAGCAAAAAAGCAAAGCTAGGAGCAAAATATTTATTTGATTATCCTCAGGATACGTGCAGGATTACATTTTATGATCAACTTTCAAGACTTTCCCACATAGAATTCAAGTCAACTGACCTTCTTTCTGTCCTAACTCTTGTTATTTCCTGCTAGTTACCACAAAATAGCAATATCCTTGGCATCATTTAAAGAGATTTCCTACTTCTTTCCACACACGCAAGAGAAGAACAAACAGTTTCTTCTGGGTTTAGTGACAATTAAAAGATGTGGCCGCTTGTACGGTGGCTCGGGCTTAAGTAGAAGTGTGTGACTGCTGTTCCCTTGCTGTTTGAAGCAGTCTTGTTTGCTTCCCACTTATCTTTGAAAGCAGGAACATCTCAAAATAAAAGCACAGCAGGGCCAGTAGCAAACTAGTTGGCAATGCTCTAGTTCTGAAAACATCTTGTGTGTCAGATTGCTCATACTGAAGAGTACTAGTTAGATTTGTAAAGTCAGGTGAAACTTTTAACACCAGCACTGACTGTCTTTAAGCACAGTGCATGTATTTATTTATGGGCAGGGTGGGGGTTGATGTTTTTTGGGGTTTTAATAATCAGTCAAGAAATTATGAGTCTGAGGGAGAGGGACAGCAGCTCAGGTCCCAGGCATGCAACACTGTAGATTAAATGTATCTCAATAGTCACGGGGAGGGAATTATCTTACGGTGTTTACTTTCCACCCAGCCCTGGCAGAAGGGTAGACAGAGAGGGAATACATGCATGTGTTCACAGAGCTTCACAACGAGGAGATTCTCACTGTTGAGAAAATTACAGAATTGAATGGAAATAGAAGTGATTGTCTTTAGTTAGAGAGCATAAATCTGTGACCTTCAAGTGTCCAGCTTAAGTCTACCCACATGTAATGCACTCAAAATGGTTTAACTCTTCATTTTTATCTTTGAAAAACTGAACAATTTTAAATAAACTTGCAGATGTCAAATTAAGGCTTCAACCTGGTTAAATTTAGAGAATGAACTAGATGACTAAATGCCCCCCTTTAAGAAATAGTTCTTTATTTTCCTATGTTTATATACTTTCTTCTATTAAACTCTCTAAACCTCCCACTACTGTTCTCACTCTGATGTACAGGTCCAGAGGAATGGGTACAGTCCTTCTAATCTTATTTCTAGCTTTTATTCCAACTCTTAAACAAATAATCCTATTATCAATTTTTAGCATGATCAGAATGATCAGGCCCTATTTACATGTCAGAGCACTAAACAATTCAAAATGCAGTTAAGCAGTTCTACTACTCCAGGATCTATACCCACTCCCATTAGGTTTGCAAATGAGATTTTGACTGCTTTGACTTACAGTTCAGGGCAAATAAGTGCACACTAATGGTGGAAAATACACTGCACATACAGTGGCACCACAGCAGCAAACATGCACAGTATCGAGTAATAGTCACACAATTTGTCACTGATCCTGTCACTGTACCTGCACCTCTGTCTAGCAGAGCTACCCTTGTTCCACCCAGAACCACCTGCCCCCCACAGCCCCATTTTGTCTCGCACAGTATGACCACTCCCCGTGCACAGAGGCAGAGCAGTGCTCTGTGCACTGCTTCTTCAGACCAACAACAGGGACAGGAAGGACCGGTGAAGGGAAATTCCCAGTGACACCATCTTTATTCCTCCTCAGTGAAGGGTCAGAGCACAACAGAAATGTCGCACATTACCAGATCAGTGGTGTACTGCAGACTGTGCGACAAAAAAGAGATGCTCCTGCTGGAGAAGCTGCCAAGTCAGGACGGGACTGACTGACACTTTGTGCTGCTGTACGTGATTAGGTATCTGAGACTTAAACAGACAGATTTTCTGCTAAGCACTGGGACAACCAATAATAAGGTGCACGTGCTGATGTAATTTTACAACTGCAGTACCAAGATGTGAGTGCTCAGATTGGGAACCTCTTCCTCATCCTG
Source organism: Oxyruncus cristatus (assembly GCA_013399855.1). Lineage (NCBI taxonomy): Eukaryota > Metazoa > Chordata > Aves > Passeriformes > Cotingidae > Oxyruncus > Oxyruncus cristatus. The sequence goes on along the minus strand of VXAY01007011.1, from coordinate 1,621,881 downwards.
TCAGAGACAGATTTGCTGATCTCCTGGTAATAATGTCAAGCACATCCTCTCCTACTGCTTCTTGGAAAGCGAACATCTGTATCATTTGTATTTATTCAAGAAGATCCTCATCAAGGTGATATGAATAATTTTACATGTTGAACAAAGTAGCCACAAACAAACACATATGTAGATATATGATGTACCCAAAAACATAGCTTGGATTCTGTCCTATACAGTCTTTTATAAATTAAAAATATGAGCTGAGGTGGGAAAATTATGTTTAAATTCACATTTTAAAGACAGTTACTACTTTGTGCTCTTCATCAACTACTTCAAATATATTATACAAAAGCAGTTAGCCTTACTGGCCTGCCTTTGTAAGGAAAAATACACTTGTTACGTTCAAGTCAGACAGGGAAAGCAACAGCCCTCAGAGAAGAGTTTGGCTGTCCCAAATTCACCTTTCTATTAAATGAATTGTCTAAGGGACAATTAATGAATTTGACTAAGGGACACAGACTCTTAACAGGGAAATAAAAAACAACTGAAAGTTAAATTTTAACCAAGTTAAGTACTTTAGGGGGGAAAAAAATCATATAACGTGGTAAATCCCTCTTCCCCACAGAAAACAAAACAAAAGTCGTATGTCCCGTAGGAGTCAATGACAGCTCAAGGCTTGACCTCAGTAAGCTGTCAGCCTGCTGAAGAGAGATGAAAACCTGATGCAAACCGTGCTTCTGTCAGAGGGGATTTTGATGAAGGCGTCGACACCCGTGTGCGAGAGGCGGGCGCACCTTTGGGCCCGCAGATGTTTTCCCACGCGGGAACAAACCTCCCGGATCACGACCCGAGTCTATTGTCACAGGGGTGCCACGGCCAGACGGGGATCACGGCACCGCCCGCTGCCCCACGCTCTGCCCTGAGAACCCCGGGAGGGGCTGGAGAGAGGTGCGAAGGAAAGATGAGGAGATGCCCGTCGTCCCCCGCCCCAGTCCCCGGTCCTGCGGCCTTTCGGAGCGAGCCCGGAGGCAAAAGGGGCCGGGGCGGGCGCCCGTCCCGGGGCTCCGATGCGCGGCGCTGCGGGCGGACAAGAGGGAGAGCCTGCGCGGCGGCCGGGGCGTGGGGAAAGTCGAAGCGGGACAAGCGGAAAATAAGTAAGTAAAGAC